>VYXD01005996.1:1113019-1128019 GCA_013397195.1 Hylia prasina
CGTCCGTCGTGGCTCGTCCCGGTGGGGCTCCCGCACAGCCCGGCTCCTGCCTGCCCGCCCCGCGCTTCTCCTTCCCGGCCGGCTGCAGCCCCTCACGGGGACGCCCGCGGGCGCAGTCGCTTCACACCGGCGCGAAGCTGAAGCGGGAGCTGCTCCCACACATCCTCCGGCTCCGTCAACGAGAGTCGAGAAGGGCTCCCTCGGATGTACGAGTAACACAGCCCTTGTCAGCCCAGCCGGGGGCTGAGGTGTCCCCCAGCTCTCGTGTCCCTGTCCCCGCCTAATCCAAAGCCTTCCCCGTCGCTTAGGTCACCCGCGGGACGGCGACAAATCCTTTGGCATCCAGCAAAACACCCATTTTACTCCCTTAAACACCCATTTAACTCTGCTTGAACCCACTGTACCTCTTTTATCCTGTCGTAAAACAGAAGATGAAATACCCTTAAAATCTGCGGCTAGAAAGGGGATTGCAAACACTCGTGAGGGGACTGAGTGCGAAGTAAAAACGGCGTGGAAACATCCAGGTACTAAAGGCACAAACGAGGTAAACGTAAGATAGAAATAGGGTTTGGTTTGCGTGCTGAGAGAACTTGTGATTAGAGTCTCAAGTGCTGCGGTTTAGGTCGGCTGTGTTTGTTTTCATAGGTCACTGCTGCTCTTTGAATTAAACTCCTCCAAGCCCAATTCCCCCGGGGTGAGGGGGTTACCTGGGCGACATCGTGTAAACTCAACAGCCTGCGGTAGCTGGAGCGCCTGCAGAGGAGCCTGCCTCGGGAATGGCTCCTGTCTGCTCCGCACTCGGGGAAACTGCCGAAAATAAAACCAAAGTGTGTGTAGTTGCTGCCGAATTCCTCGCTGGCCAGCGAAGGAAGGCAGCTGAGAGCTGAAAAATGCTCCCTAACTTCCCTTTGGGTTGCTGTGCCTCTTTCACTTTTCGCTACTGAAGAACCAGGTAAGATTTGTAAGATTCTGCCTTTTTACAGAACATTCTCTGTTATTATTTTGAAGGGGTTTTTGTGTGTCAAAAAAAAAAAAATTTGGGAAGTTCCTAAGTTCACCGTCTGACTCAACAGACGAACATAATGGGCTGAGCATTGTAACGGATATCTTGGTCTTTAGCATGACACATCAAGGGTGCTGGCTTCTATAGCTACTTCTATAGCTAATTTCACTCACTTTAATTTGTATTCTTGTCACTTGAAAAACTGAAGTTCACTATGTTTCTCAGGAAGACTCCCAAATCCATCAAAACTATTAACTGGGATTAATTTTCTTCTAAAATTTAGCTTTCTAGAATTTCAAAACTCCCAATCCTTTGACTTAACCCTCTGATGTTTCTTCTTTACGAGTTTGCACTTTGGGATTGTTCTGTGTTGATTACACCACTGTCATCTTATGGTATTGTTGTAGTTTCATCTTGGAAAAGAGAGTTGCTGTTTTTAGAATTGTGAAGCAGCTCCCAGCACACTCACCACAGCCAAGAGCAGTGGTGACTGTGTCAGGGTCAGTATTGCCCACACACGGCTGTATTGACCAAGAGGGTGACAGCCAGCTCCTTCCCCACAGTTAGTGCTGATTAGTTGTTGGAAAAGTCAAAGTCACAATCTTCTAATTAAGAGTAAAGCCCTTTCAAGTCAAATTCAACATAGCGTATGTTGTGTTTTTAGCTCTAAAAACTTTCTGAACTCTTTGGTTCTGTGGATTCACTGGAAAGGGATCAGATGCTAAATTAAAGTACTTTGAATAATTTCAAGTACTTTTAAAATGTTTTTTGTCTTATTTTGTTCTCTTAAATAATGAAATACAATGTAATGCTTTGTATACGTGAATTGGAAATCAATTAACAGTTTTCTTTTCAGGTTTCTGGGCATTAATACATTTAAGGACAATATGTCTGACAACCAACAAAATAAGAGGAGAAGCAAAAAAGGTAGTCTAACCCAAAGCTTATGTGTTTTAAATGAAAAATGCAGATCTGAAGCTGGAAAAGTATGGTAACAACTTGAAATCTGTCTATTTGTCAAAACTTAGTAACTATAAAAAATGTGAAATCAAACTCAGAAGTAAAGGCCTGAGTTTTGGTTTGTTTTTCATATTTTTAAATGCTCTGCTACTGTAGAGCTTCTGTCAATATTTGTCTTGTAGTTCTGCTTTCCTGAGACAGGAGCTGTAACTGGCTTTTTAAGATATATTTTGCTTTTCTAGTACATTGAATTAATAAACTGACCCCAGAAATAAAAAGAAATCAAAGTTAAGCATTCACATTTCAATAAATTACAAAAATTAATCAAATGTTACTTGCTCTTGTTTCTTTTCCTGATTGTTACTCCTTGTACTTCTTTATAATAATATTTTAATCCCCCCAAACATCTGCATTTGCCATGTGTTACTGGAATTAAACTGCTTTTATGCAAATATTGATGTATCACTGCAGGTTGTGGAAATGATGCTACTTTTCAGAATGCAGACAATATAATGGAAGAAATGCATCAGTCAGACAAAGCTCTAGGAAAAACCAGGTAAGAAGCATCAGTTAATTTGCACTTGGGTATGCACACATGGGAACAAAGAAGGTAGTAGTCTGAATAAGAAAAATATTTCCTAGACATTATATACAGCTCTGTATGTTGTGTAGTGTTTATCTCTTCCCAATGCCAATTACTGGCCACTGCTGGAGGCAGGGTACTGTGTTAGGTGAACAAATTATTTGGTACAATTAAAAAAACATGATATGTGGTTATTTGACTTATTAAATCCAGACAATTATCTTGCATACAGCTTTAAGATTAACTTAGACTGTACTTTGAGATCTCTTTCCAGTCACAGTATTTATCTTTTTCCACGTTTTTCATTCTTCAGAAAACAGGTGGCAGCAAATTGAGGCTCTTCCACGCAGCCTCTGTTTTTTTCAGGCAGGCCATAGCCTATTTTGTAAGTAACAAAGGCACATCTGGTCTTCAGAATTCTTCTGACACACTCTCCTGATGACTCATAAAAACCACACACTGGAAGCAATCAATTTTGTCAAGAAGGGGAAGGTGAACAATGTGTTTTTACATTTCTCTTGTTGCTTGGTTAACATTGTCATACTCACTTGTAGTCAATCTCTGCATTGCAGTCTGCTATTTCCAGGGAGAGTCACAACCTCACAGGTTAATAAAGAAAAGATACTTTGGCATTCTGGGATCTTACAAACCTCGTGATCACATTCATCACCAGCCATATGATTGTTTGAACTGGCTCCTTCCACTTATTTTTGCTCTGTGTTTTGGTTGTTTTTGTTTTGCCTTTTAGCCAAATTGCACCAACCTCCAGAGCGTGGCCAGACCAACAAGTGGCATGTTTTCCAAATAAAAATCAGATAGCCAGGAGACATCACACTTCTTTACCTTTCTTGTCAAAGAAAGAGATGGGATGTGGCTTTGACTTCAGCTTTCTGCTACAGACCTCATGCTCAGAATCTAACATTCCAACATCATTTATGGATTTAAATACTTTCCAGACAATAAAAGCACAAATACAACAAAGTAAGTCCAATTTTAACAGTCAAAAATTTTATATAAAGTTATATATTGGTTATCATGTTGCCTTTATGTCTTTTGTTGTCTTCAGAGAGACTTCACCCATGTCAACCCTCTTCTTGAATTAAAAGTTTGTGTGTGTTTGCAGAATGAAGGAGATGAAGAGAAGCAATGACAAACTTCACCATTCCTGGTACTCTGTGTAGGGAAACTGAGCCACAAATTGAGTGTAATTATCTGTACCTGGAGTGATGACATCTTTCTCCCTCATCCTGGCAATATTAATTAGCTACAGACTGTAGTTAGCAAACATCTACAAACGAGAAGCATTTCTTTAAATTATTAGTGTCAAAGCATTTTAAAATTATAGCATTTTATTGTTTTCTATTGTGAAGTTCAGTATCACAATTAAATTTCAAGCTACAACTTCTGCACTGTAGATTTATAGCACAGCCCTGCAACCAGAGACAGATCCTTGATTCCCTGAACACTGCAATTTGAAATTAATTTATAAATGTGAATTGTAGTCGAAGAACATCAAGTTACTAATTCATTTGTTTTGATTTTTAAGGGTTAAATGTAACAACGCTAAAAACCAGGAACAAGCTATCTGAGGTAAGAGGACATCATGTATAAAATGATCAATGGTAAAAGTATTACATCCTTTCAAAATCTTCAAAACAGAAATAAAGAAGTAGTGTAGGTAGTTTGATTAGTCTCAGGTCTGTTTTTTTTTAAGAATGTGAAATATTTTTACCTTTATTTTATATATATGTGTGTCAGCAAATCTTGAGGTGTATATCAACAAATTATCAGTAAGATATTACATCAGGGACTACTGAAGATAAAAAGGTTGATAGTTCAAAAAGATACAAACCCTTTAGAAATATGTAAATTAATTAAAATGTGCATCCTACATGTTAAATTAGATGTCTAGTTTTGCCAAAACCCCCAACACTTCTTTTAAATGGTAACTTAAACCTGAAGCTGAATTCTAAAATAGTCTTGGTATTAGATGATTGATGAAATTTATTGTGTTAGCAAATAAAAAATAGTCTTTTAGAATTAAACATACTTGACATGAGATTTTGTGAGAAGTGTAAATAGGATTAGCCAAAACCTTTGTACCTAGAAACAGGCTCACAATTTTACATCTCAGTACTTCACACCACTTGAAATATACTGTATTTAGAAAAAAGAGAATTTGGCCTTCATGTATATTATTTAATAGCCTTTTGTAGAAAAGACTCAGCTCATTGAATCAGATGTAAACTTCAGTGAACCTGTCACAGAATACAACTGATCACAGGAAAAAATAGAAGTATGAGCAAGAGTTCTGACAAAGGATTATAAAAAGGGTTATGGAAAAAATCCCCAAACATTTCAAATGGAGGAAAATATTTAAGGAAAATAATTTAGCTGACCTCGATGTGATTTAATGCAGCTTTATTTCATGTCTTGGGCTCTGGTGGTTTTTAGAGGTGTATCCTTTGGGATAAACTGAGCATTCATATTAATGCCATGCAGGCTGGACAAAGCCTTCAGAACTGTGAATTTCAAACCAACACATTGCTTTTCCTGGCTTGTTCAAACCTCAGTTTGCCCTTGGAATGCAAACAAAATCTTCCTGCAGATTGCAAACTGATGTTGAATATAGATATGCAAATGAGCACTCAGAGCAGATGACTGTGATTATTTCTGTTGCATTCATTTGCATACAAATATTCATTTCCTATAAAATAAAGAACAGAAATAGTATTTCCAGAAAATCATTCTCACTGTTCATCTGAATAGTCCAAACAAAGTGCTCAGTTTCTCTGATCTGTACTCCTTCAAATGTACATGGTACCTTTCAACAAACATGATGGGGAGAATGGAGGAATAATAAAACACATCCCTGACCCAACAGACTTCTGTGTCAGCTGCCTTTGGCTTTATCCATTTCACTTCACTGCAAACTGAGTGCAGACTGTGCTGTCTTCCAGTCCACCTAAAACTGTGAGCTAAATCTGTGCCCATTTAACATGGTTTATGGATCTATGTGTTTAGGCTGAATATAACGTATCTTAAAGTGTATAAACAATTTGTTACAATTGTTTTCTCCAGGGATGCAATAGCATTCTGTTATAATGGTCTAGTTTTCCTTTTGAAATATTGCTTGCATGAGCTCTAGTTCCATTGGGAATATAGTGAATGGTGTCAGCACACATTGGAGGGTTACATAAAAAGACTTTGAATACCAGCATTAGAGTGGTGCTCTCATTCAGGGACAGTAACTCTGGCACATGAAGCCACTGCCCAGCCTTTGAATTCCTGTGGCAAACTTGTGAAGTGCCATAAGACAGAGTTAATAACTGACAAGAGGATTTGTACATGTGGACAAAACTCACTGGTTTTAAATCGTGGAGAATGACTTGTGCCTTAAAGCAAAAGATCTTGCTTTCTGTACTAAGAAATGCTGAGAAATAGTTCTGGATCTGAGGAAATTAATGCAATTAATGTGAGGAAAATAATGTATTTTCTCAGGAGTCCGATATTATACTTCATAATAGGTTTAATATAGGAATATACAAAAGAATAATAATTTTCTAATTTTCTTTTCTGAGTCTAATTGGTTCTTAGTGATTAGTTTTTGCCTTTATCTGTGGTAGAGCACATTATTAATGGTTTTTTATGGAAATTACAGTTTCATTTGCCACCACTGACATGTCAGCCTGTAACAACAATTCATCTTGCTCCTCTAAAGGATGATATTGTCATTGAAAGCAGCGCCATCAAAAGGCAAGGTGAAAAGTCATCAGAATTGATCATGGCCACAATTTCTGATAAGTTCACTCCAGTGAAGGACCTGTACTACTTCAGCATTAATAACTGTGATAAGTATCCCAGCAACAAGAAGGAAGAAATCCAAAGCCATTTAAAATGGAGGGAAGCTGATGCAGCAACCCACACTGAGAAGAAGAACCAGGTGAAGTTCCAGTGTTCAGTGGTTTGTGAGAACATCGATCTTCTGACCCGGGCCAGGTTCTGGGATGAGAGTCATCCCCACCTGGGCTCAAGCAATGCTTTGGTGAACTGTGGCATGTTTACAGCCCAGACATTTACAGTGTCCACCAACAGCAAAGCCTCAAGAGCTGGCAGTAAGCAAAACAGAGCAGAGAATTGCTGTAGCATTGGTCTGGAAGAAGAAAATGCTGCAGAGATGATGCTGGATTGTAAACCACAGGAAGGTGTTGGGAGTGCCAACTTCGTGCTTTACAATCAGGATTTAGATTCTTCCTGTAGAAATGAAGTGATAGAGGCCTACCAAGCCTTAGAAGATAATTCTGTAGTTGCAGTAATTCCCAGAGCAGAAGTTCAGGGTCCCTCTGGAAAACGGTCAGAAAATCAAGTCTGTCTCTCTGAATCTGAAATAGAAAAAGAAGCAATGTCAGAAGCAACTTCAGAGGACCAAAGTGAGCTTGTAGCTGTTGCTCATGTTGCCCTCTCTGAACAAGAGCCAGCCAGGGAACCACACATTGCTGAACGACCTGCCACAAAAAAGGGTGGTGTCTGTACCCTGCCTCCTCAAGTTACTCAGAGCCTCAATGTTCTTACTGACAAAGAAAATGACAAAAATAAAATAAAGATGAATAGAAATAAATATTCATCAAAATCTAAATTTAATAAGAAGATAAAGGTATCTGAAGACTTAACTGCTTCTGATGAGGTTACCACAAAATCAAATGCCAAGAGTCAGATTTTTCCATCTTTGGAACTGACAAAAGTGAAATCTGAGATTTCCATGAAGTGTCAGAAAAAAACCACTCCAGGAGACAAAGGCCATGTTGCCCAGAGTGCTCAGAAAATTAAAAAGCAAAGTTGCTCCTGCAGTTGCAAGAAGTCAGCTGTCCTAAAGAAACATGTTACTCCACTTTGTGTGCCACGTGCACCCTCTGCTTCAGATTTTGTAGATCTGAAATACGCTGACATGTTCAAAATAATAAATTCAGATGACCAAGGCCCAGGTATTTATGAGATGTTTGGAACTCCTGTTTATTCCCGTGTGCGAGACCTTGACCAACACGAGGACAGGTTTTATAAAGGTGTTTATTCTGCTCCATCAGGGAGATGCACCTGCAGATCTACCTGCAGTAAAGGGGGAGAAAGCAGCAGAGTCAGAAACACTCAAAAGAAAACACAGCCCAAGCCAAAGAAGACCGTACCTGGCACTAAACAAAAGCAGAAATGTTTAATCACAAAGGACAGAAGGACAAAGCTGAGTGACAGCAACACAGAGCAAGGCAATGTAACAACTTCTGACCTGGATTTTCAAACACACACCTCGAGCAGCACAACGTTCATTCACAGACACCCTGATCATCAGTTCACGTTTTTAGAAGAGCTTTCACAGTCAACTAAGCAAAATGAAATGTTTACAAATTCAAAGCTATCAACTATTAAAGAAGTTTCTTTGGAGCAGGTGTTAGTCAGCCAGGATAAATCCAGCCATCAGAGAGATGCTGCCTACAGGCAGGATCTCCTTCAGTCCAGTGATGAAGACTGCAGAGAATGTGTTGCTCCAAGTGGTGGTCTGGTAACAGCAGAGCAGAACATCTGTGTGCCCCAGTGCAGGGCAGAAATGGATGGTGGCAAAGGCCTGGACAATAAATGTGAATTGCCCTTTTCAGATAGACTGGAATGTCAGTCCCCTACAGAAATATTAGATCACAGTTGGGCAAATGAATTGTCTCAACCTTCAGTGATTTGGACAAAAAATGCCAAAAGCCCCAGTTTCCAGACAAGTCAAAACACTTCCTGGTCAGATACTGAGGATGTGACTGATGAGTTGCTTTGTTGTCTGGCCAAAGAATTGCTAATGCTTGAAGAAAAAGACACCAACTCTTCAAGAACAAAAAATACATGTTCTAAAATACAAAGCACACAGAGTGAAGAAGAGGAAAATACGATGAATGGAGATGGAGCAATAATAAATAGTGCTCTAGAGAAGGTAAAAGTAATTTCTTCTTGTAACTTGCTAAATCCTTTGAGTGATGCTTCACACAAGTTTGGATGAAAAATGGGAAATGTGTGCTTATTAAAGAGATTTATAAGTCTTTATCCTTGGGCCAGCTGCCCAGTGATTCTTTCAGGGCATTGTTGCATATATCTCTGTTAGAGGCTGCATGTCAGAACACAGGCTAGAAGGTACTAGGGCATGACAGGAGTAGCTGCCAAAGCTTATCTGAATTGAGAAATTGTAGTGAATAAAGAGAATAGGCTGTTTAAATTGAATTTACTTAATTTTATAAAAAGTGTTAAAAGGTATAAAAGCTTTTAAAGGTGTTAAAAGTGTATAAAAAGGTTTCATGCAAGGCAAGAGCTGGAGATCTGGACAGCTAAGGAATATGAAAAGACACTACAAGTAGTCTTGTATATCCAGAAGGGCAATTACCTTGAATCTCTGAGTGCAACCAGATACTTTTATAGGTATGAACCACATATAAAAGTATTGGTTTATCAGACAGACTTATCCTGTTTACTGCTTAATCAAAACTTGGAACTCAGAAGGCTCAGATTTTGGCCCCCAAGTCAGCTGCGTGCCTTCACCTACTAAGGTGCTTCTCCTTGGTCCTGTTAGCTCTTTGTCTATTTAAATTATAAAATAATAAGGAAATGTCTTTTACTATATATTGATACACTCCCTTGTGCTTCTGCAGACACAGGTGCCAATTATAGCTCCATTCTCACTTCTCCCAGGGAGATCCATGGCTAGATGGGATAATTATTGCCATCTTTCTGAAGCAGTCTCTTCTTCCTGGGAAGTCATGGCCTGTTATTTTCATCAGAATTGTGTTACATGTGTAACTTAGAGCATGATGATAGCCATATTCACCCTTCAGCTTAGCAAACTGTACCTGTGAGACCACAAAAGAGAGTGTATCCTGCTCTTTTAAGTGCTCTTCTGCCTTGGTGTCAATGGAAGATGTCATGCTGTGACCTTCTAGTTATGCACTGTTGTGATACAAACTTGAAAATATTTATACAGTCTTGCCTAGTATAGCAATGCTATCAGTGACCTGGGCAATTTATATATATAAAAATCTATAAAGCAAAGTCATGCCAGGAAAAAACACTCCTTATGAAAAAAGGGGGGAACCAAATGAAGCATGTCTTTTCCTCTCTGCTTTCTCCCCACACTGACCATCATCTTTCAAGCAGAGTTACAGTAAAGCGTTTTTGGCTTCAAATGAAGAAAATGACCTTCTAAATTTTGATGAATCTACCAAATTACCAGGAAGCAGTTTAGCTACCAAAGATCCTATCATGTGGACAAGAGGAGAAGTCCTTGGAAAGGGAGCCTATGGCACGGTAAGTTAACATCGGAATATGTTGAAGTGTGTTGGTCGTCGTTGAGCTACACCTTATCTCAAAAACAGCTGTTGTCCTATTCAACTAATGGTTAAATATTTTGGATTATGCATTGACACATGAAACGTGGCAAACACAAAGATTCTATTTAAAATAAGTAAATACTCAAGTTTTGTCTCTGTCTTGTTCTGATAAGTGCTGGTTTCACTGTAGGTGTACTGTGGCCTGACAAGCCAGGGACAGTTAATAGCTGTAAAACAGGTGGTTTTGGATACATCCCATCAACTCACCACAGAAAAGGAGTATCAGAAGTTCCATGAGGAAGTTGATCTTTTGAAGACACTGAAGCATGTAAATATTGTAACTTATTTAGGAACTTGCCTGGAAGACAGCATTTTAAGCATATTCATGGAGTTTGTTCCTGGCGGCTCCATTTCCAGTGTTCTGAATCGCTTCGGTCCCTTGCCGGAAGTTGTCCTGTGTAAATACACCAAGCAGATTCTACAAGGGGTTGCATATTTGCATGACAACCGCGTGGTGCACAGAGACATCAAAGGCAGCAACGTGATGCTCATGCCCACCGGGGTAATAAAGCTGATTGACTTTGGCTGCGCCAGGCGCCTGGCCTGGGCCAGCCTCAGCGGCACCCGCAGCGAGCTGCTCAGGTCTGTGCACGGCACTCCCTACTGGATGGCTCCAGAGGTGATCAGTGAGTGCGGCTACGGCAGGAAATCCGACATCTGGAGCGTTGGCTGCACCGTGTTTGAGATGGCGACGGGCAAGCCCCCTCTGGCGTCCATGGCCAGGGCGGCGGCCATGTTCTACATCGGGGCCCGCGCGGGGCTGATGCCCGCCCTGCCCCAGCGCTTCTCCAGCGCTGCCGCGGAGTTCGTGCGCGCCTGCCTAACCAGGTATGGAGGCTTTGAGCTGGAGAATGGAAGGGAAAATGCAGCTGCTTTCTGTGCTCGTGACAGCCCAGGTTATGACTTTGTTTGTAAATGCATAGGCTTTTCAGCATTTCAGGAAAGCCTTTAGGTAAGGGTGTATGCAAAAGAGCTTTACTTTTTATAATGGTATAAAAGAGCCCTCACAGATTCTCTTTTTGTAGTCCTTATACTCATCATTTACGTTCAGTGTAATTTTCACGCAGAAACACGGCACCGTTGAGTTTTGGACAAAAGGTTTGGTAAAGTTCTTTGCTGTGCTTTCTGTTCCAGTGTTGTTTGAGTTTGGTCTATGTCAGACAAGCTGTTTTAAGGACAGTATTCTAAATGGAAGAGCTTTCACTTAATTCATGTCTTCTACAGTGGAAAAATCTATTATCACTGCCAGTCCAGGAAACACATACTTATTTGAAACGTAATACTTACATGAAACAAAGTTCTCTCTGTAAAATCCCAAACCACTAGCATTCACACATTATAAGAATTATTTTTGTGGTGTTTGTTTTGTTTTAAACAAAGCCATGGGCTTCTTAAAATGCATGACATTGATTGGAGGTGACAGGACAACCTGATTGACAGAGGCTCAGATAATTATCACCTTTCTTAAATACATTTTTGGTGCACCTGAAGTAGCCAAATCAGCAGAATTATTCAAAGATTTGCAAGGAATTCAGGGGAATAAGTAATAATTTCTTTAATAGTAAAATATTTCAGTTTTATAATTTATAAATTCTAACAGTCTTTTTCCTTCAAGCCTCCTTTCCTTTCTATCAGCTTTATTAAAAAAAAAACACCAACAAAAAACCTAAAAATGAGTAGTGAATGGAGAAATAATAATAAAAAAGGCTAATTTTGCAATTAGATTTTTACAATTACATCACAGGCATACATATTCATTTTATATACTGATTTGTGAAACCTTCAATGCAGAGATCAACACGAACGGCCTTCTGCTGTGCAGTTGCTGGAGCATCCCTTTGTGAAAGGAGGACAGTGAATTTTTCAAAACTCTTGCCAAATGAGTATATATTTTCCATGGAAAAGATTTTCACTCATGAAAAAAAGACCAGAAGGAGCTGGACTTCAACCTGACAGTAGAATTACTGGAGAGCAGTTGTGTTCAAGGAGTCTGTTATTAGGCAGCAGTGATTAAAGGGCACCTGTTCTGCAATGCCTGCCCTGCACTGTGAACACAAGGCCACGCTGTGTTGTGTTTGGAGAGACCTAAAGGGAAAATAAACTGGCGTGCAACAGGCCAGGTAAGCTGGAATGTCTGTAACACCCTATGGAACCCAAGCTATGGGCAGAGAGCTCTGCAGGTAACTCCAGCTTGGAGATGAGTAATGAGTGTGATGATCCTACAGAACCTCAGACCATCTACTGGCATAAAATGTACTGAGGCTTTTACTCAGTCAGGTGGGCCCTTTTGTTTAACTGGATGGGCACTTCAGTTTTTAGCTGGTGAAAAAGTTTTTTTACATACACAGATCAGCCCTATATTCCTGAGGCCCTTTATCTCCACAAGATACTGTGGTGATAATCACAAGAGATAATGATCTAAACCATGGCACTGCCTGTTTTGAATGAAACAGTGCCTTTTATGGGCACTTTGAGCTCTCAGAAGGTTGAGGTTGGAAGGAGATGCTCTGGTCCAGCCCCACTGCTCAGAGCAGGGCTGACTGGAGCAGGTTCTCAGGCCCCTGTCCCATTGACTTTGACTATGGATGACTCCACAGCCACTCCAGGCAACACACTCCAGTCTTTAACCCCCACATGGCAGAAGTGACTTTATGTTTGTCTTATAGGTCAGGTTGTCCCATTGTCCCTTGTCCTGTCACTGCTACCACTGCAGAGTCTGGCTCTGTCTTCCTTCCCATCCCCATGGGGTGCTGATGCTCACTGAAAACCTTTCTCCAGCCACTTGAGTGAGCACTGTGTGTGACTGGATGACATGGAACAGAGCCCCTCTGCAATCCAGTTCTCTTTACACTTACTAGAACTAGCTACTACTAACTGCACAAAATGAAATCTAAAAAGTATTAATCAAGAAAAAAAAGAGCAAGTATTAGTATTTAGAATGTCCTTTTGTTGATAAGGCTTCTTCCTCTCAAAATGGGGTAAATCTTAGTTACTTAAATAGCTTTCAAACTTTCTTCCAGTAGCCTGACTTCAGAGAGTTAAGTCTAAACTTTATAAAAGCAAAGAGAAATCAGTACTTCTAGCAAAATTCTTTATTAATAGTTTCTGTAGGTATAATGTCACATAACAATGACAGAACATTATGCCAGTATAAGAGAAATCCTAACATCACAGTAATCTAAGTTCAAGCAGTTAACAGTCTTTTTTTGAGGAATATTGGTTGGTGCTCATGCCAGACATCCATGGCAACATCATGTTAAAGTATCTTCATGTTAAAGTACCTTGCAGAGTAAAGGCAGGAGCCCGGGCATGTGAGCTCTAGTGGGATGTACATAATTCCATGATGTGTACTAATTCTTCTCAAGTTAAGGTAGAGTCTTCAACAAAGCTGCAAAGTAAATATGAGGGTTTATTTAGCATGAAATGAAACTGAGATGAGTCATAAGCAAGGAAAGAATGGGAATGCTCTAGAGTATATAATTAATTAAAAAAGGTCAGCATTACAAACCCCCCTTCTTATGCACATCTTATAAGCAAAACTAAAATCTTTTGTTAGAATTCTCCAATATTAAGGTTACCAGTTATTTGCAATTTGTCATGTTTAATCCAGCTAATTACACTGAAAGTAGTCATTAGAGGTTTGTAAAACTTGAACCTGAGTTTTTAATCAAAAAGTGAAAGCACATTTGTGCTTTTGTTTAACCAGACTTCAAGAATGAGGTGGCAGTTTAAGGCCAGGACTTGCAACAAAGGTATTTCAGTTTAATCAGAGCTGTGCTTGCAGCAGAGCTCAGGGCCCAGCACAGCTAAACCAAGCCCTGAGTTGGTCTGGGGAGCCTTGGGTCGCTTGGCTGAGCTGGTCTGGTGGAGCAGCTAGAAACAAGTCTAACTTTGCATATTTCTTACTTGGGGAGATCAGAGATTCTCACACCAAAATCAGGTGCCTGATAACAGGTATCCAGTGTAACAAGGAGAAAGGGTGTGAAATCCTGAATACCGATTTCTCCATGAGGCTCTGAGTGACTCAGTGAGCCGGGTCACACTTGGCTTCATTATTTATGGTGTTGGAGCAAGGCAAGCCTTGCTGGTTTGAAGACTTCCTTTCTGAAACAAATAAGGACCCCTTACAGTGCATGCAGCGTGCCAAGCACTTGCTGTGACTGCAGCAATCCTCAAGATTTGGAGCTTAAATCTCAGCAGCTGAAGATAGAGCCCTGCCCTGTTAGGACTGTAGGGGTGTGCAGTGTTTCCCTCACACCATAACGGGAGCCATGGCTCACATCTCAGGAGAGGCCACAGGCAGGCCAACCCAGCCACTGCTCTTGGAACTACTACCAGCAGTAGGATGTAAAAATTGCATCTAAACATACATCTACCTCTCTTTCCAAGGAAGCAGAGCCTGGTCCCCAAAACCACAAGAGTCTCTTGAGATTATTTGGGTTCAAATTTAGTGCTGTTCCACAAAGCTCAGCAGGAACTGATGCCCTTTCTACACCACTCCTACCAAACCTCTGGCTCTTGCACACAGGCAAAGAACCCGAGTTCTCCCAAGGAAGGGCCCCCAGGACACACTCCCAGTGCCTTTTCTCTCCTATTTTCCCCTTCCCAAAGGGACCTGCATCATGGGACAGCTTGGAAATTTTAGAGGTGTTGTCTAAGAATACAATGGCTGAACTATGGCAACACCAATGCTGCTGTTACAAGTGCAGGAATATAGGGGGAATCAAAACCAAGCACTGAGTTTCAAGGTTATAAATTTAGTTTGGATTTTTTATATCCACTTCAGAAGCCAGAGAAAGTCACCCCAGTAGCAATGGGAGAGAAGACTCCTGGCACTAATTACCCCTTCAAGGTGCAAGGAGTTAGGCCTTTCAGAGAAATTAACTAGCTAATTCAGTCTGGCATAACTTCCAAGGCTCAAGACATTAACTTTTAGAACTGATTATGCTTATGTGCATTTACATCAAATTAAAGAAAGCAAACAAAGTATTTGTCCAATCACCTTCCCTTGGACAGAATGCATGGTGTAGCACTGTCACCCACCC
>VYXD01005996.1:1133019-1151964 GCA_013397195.1 Hylia prasina
AAAGAGCAAGTAACTAAACATAACTAAACTTTTTCCCCTGGTTCATAATTCTCCTAGAAGTTCATCTCTGCTTGCCAGACACTGTTACAGGAAAGTTTCTTACCCGCCAATTTCTAATTCTCTTGAGCCTGCTAGGTGTTTTCTCCAGTATTTGCAGAAACTCATGAGTTAGCTCTGAATAAGAAAAAGAAAAGCCATTTTTACACACGATTCTGTTATGAACAGGTAAAACTTAGTCTAAGGTAGTACAGCTTTTGCAGTAGAGATTACAGTCTGTGCATGAGCTGAATTAATATTTTAATTAAAAAATTACTTGGAAAGTGTTGAACAAAAACGTCTACAGTATTCCACTGGGACAGACTTCTGACCACTACACACATTCTGAAAACCAGCTTTAATATTTTGTTTTTACTCTTGCACAACCTGGATTTGTTAGACCGAAAACTATAGAAACAACAGTTTCTAAAATAACATTCAGCCTGTACATTTTCTGTATGGAGTTATGTTTCCTTTAAAGTATAAATTTATAAGTCACTGTTTCAGTCATTCCATCAAACTTCAGGAACAACCAATATCAGCTCTGTACAAACCACAGCCCTTGGAAGGACTCTGTTTTAAACATCAGCTTTGAAATAATTTGTGTTCAAGGTGGAGTAGCTGGCTGTGTTAATAAAACAAAGATCCTTACAATTAGTATGCCCACAGGAAAACACAGGTCTCCACGCTTATCAGCTGCAAATACAAATACTTTTCATTGAGACTCTATTCTAGTCACGAGCTAAAAATAACTGGGTACAGTCAGAATTTGAATGCAAAAGTGCATCTTTTACAGGTCTGGAAGAACTGGCTTCTCCAGAATTCCAGAAGCAAGGTATAACCTAAGCTGCTCCTGAGTGCAGAACGACCTCAGCTCTTCCATCTGCCCGGGTCTATTAAACACCCCAGCCCCATAAATGCTTGAAGGATTAAGTGATGTTCACAAGGAGCTCACAGCAATCCCTTGGGGGATTTTACAAATCCAAACCATGTTAACCAAAGCCACAAACCCACAGCCAGGTGGGAAGGAAGCAGGGTGGCGTTTGCAACTGCAGCTCCAGCTTAAAGAAGCCCAGTAAGACAGAGATGTTTGAACCTGCACTTGGAAGCTCACTCTGGTTCTGTGCTTCACATGACATGTGCTCAATTTCTCACTCTCAAACCCTCCCTCCCCAAAGTGCCATTAAGAAAGAACAGCTGACCAAAGGAAAGCAGCAGGGACAGAGAGTCAGTGCTGGCCCATCCCAAGCCGGGAGATCTCCACCACTACTGTGAAACAAATGTTTCACTCCAGGACCAACAAAATCCAGCAGACAGATCTGGAAGCCCCAGGAGCTCCCACCTCCACTACAGCAGCACATCTGGCCCCTAAATTCAGACTCCACTGTAGTAAATACTATCTTACAAGACATTAACTTCTAGGTGTAGGGTGTTCTAGGCATTGGCTTTCTTCTTACCAGAGATCCTACAAGCTACACCAAACTGTTAACACAAAACTGCCTTCTTAAACATGGCAATTTTATGTACAGCCTCATAAACACTGTCACTGAAACAACACTGAGGTACCTCAAACAATCAGGACTCCATGAATTTGCACTGACAGATTTCCATCTCTGTCATGGTTCTGAAAAGCATCTAAAAGCAGGATTCTATGCTGCACCTGCAAAAGGCATGTGGACACCCCAGCCAACAGCCAAAGCAAGTTTGTCTTCTGAAGTTCTCCCCACTCCTATCCCTGTCTTTCACTGAAGACACAGCACATGAAGTCAGTGAGACTTAATTTCAGCTGAAAGCTCTCAAGACATGCTGTGCTCCACCTTTCCATGAACAAAGCCTTGAATTTCAAAATGAGAAAGGAGCATGACTCACCATCTAGTAGTTCTAGAGTAACTGAGGGATCTACATATTCCCACCAGTGTTTTCCATCAGTTGATACTGGAATCTCCCAGTTGGACCACTTGCAGGCCAAGTGAATGCACACACATGCTATCACTGTGGGCTTGTACTGAAGACAGAAGGTGGTAAGGTGAAGGCTGTTGCACAATTTTCGTAATGAGGAACCAAAGGAAACCAAACATGGAAAACAGAAAAAGCAAAGGAATCAACCATTAACATACAGAATGAGATAGCCTGTCAATCAACAGCACTTAAACATTTTGTTGAATAAGTTAATAAGGTATCTTACTGCCCTAAGGAAACAAAGGGCAGGGCATTTATCTGGTAGTAAAGTTTGGTTTTGCTATCAAAAGCCTGATGAACAGTAAATAAATGTACCAATTATTCCACTGTACTTAAGTGCTAAAAAGGGCAGTATAGTATGGTGAATTAAAATTCTGCAGGAGAATGCACAGAGCTGATTGTGCAGTCTCTGAATTAGACAATCAGAAGGTCCCCAGCAGTTCCACAGCAGCCAGGTGAGTTATTTGTGGGCTTTGCTTTCACCAGGGCAGGATTTGTGACATTTATGACCTTGTCTTCAGCTTCCAGCACCACAAACACATTGGTTCACTTTCACTGCTTTAGCATAACTTCTTTTAACAGCTGCTTAAGTACAGAATCTTGCCCATCAAGGAACCACCAGGATTTACTGATTTATTCTGAACAATTCTAATAACCAGGAGATACTGCTTAAAACTGTATCTACACATAATGTAATCCTTTTAAACAAAGGTTAAAGTAGTTTTGCAAGAGGCAAATCGAAGTAATCAAGAAATCAAGTTTAAAGTCTGTTCTCCAATTCTGTCTATGACAGGCTATGTCTACAAAACACCCACTTGAAATCCTAGAACTATAAACTTATCTAAGTAGTTAAAGTTTTAAAACTATTTATTAAGATTAAAGAGCTGTTTCTAAAAGAAATAACATTGGGCTAGTACTAGTCTATCTAAAAAGAGAAATCAGCTAGTTGAAAATATCTTAGGCCCACTAGAATTTTATAAGTTAAGACTGAATCAATATACTTAAAGTTAAGAGAAAACTGCCATTAACTACAAGTGTAAACTAAAAATAGTTTTGTACTTACCAAGATGCTCGGATTTCTAGGTTAAGTTTATCTCTCTGTAATCTTTAGCTGCTATTCAGGCTACCAATTTTAGACTTATGCACTCACAATCGAGAACAAGTCATCAGAAAGCACCACTACACTTCTCATTGTGCATTTCAGCCCTTTGTGCCGTCAGGCCCTTGTCCAATACACCGCACTGCAGGCGGGGAGGTACCACCACGGGAGGTGGCCCAGTCCCCCACTGCAACAAGGGTAAGACACATCAGGGGGCCCTGCAGTAAAGGAAGCTATAGTGTGCTACAACAGTGCAACAAAGAGGTTCAGGATAACAACCTGTTGGTAGCCATGAAATAGGATGTCTGTGCCAAATCCTTGCTTGCTGTAAGAAAAGAAAAACAGAGAGATTAAAGATCTGCACTAATTTGTCATGTTCACTCCAAAATGCAAGCGGTTTTACCTTCCAAAAAATCACTGCTGGGTATTTCTAAAGTACTGATCCAGTACTAGATAATTTAGCTAACTAGCTTTTAAAAAGCTCTTTTCTGAGACATACTCAGTACTGGAGCTGGAGCTGTCACTCCCTTCAGTGCCCTCCCTCCCCCTGCACAGCCCCAGGACAGCTGCCCTACAACACCTGACAGGTGAGCACTCTCCTCTGGGAAGCGCTGCTTCCCCACCCTCACCTGCAGGGGATCCCTGCTTGGAGCTGGGAGTGCAGCAGGCAAGAAGTCCCAGCCAATTCACAGCACCCACCCTGCTCCTCCTGCCCTTAGAGAGGGGCATGGCAGGACACCCTCCCACCTCCCCAGAAACAGCCACCTCTCTCTCCCAAAGCCCTGTAACACAGCAAGCCCCTGTGCTACGTGGGGAAAGAAAAAAAAATCAGTTTTCTGCTCCTTCTAATTAAGAGCACTGTAGTCATAACACTTTGCTCCATATCTGTTACACCTATGGCAAAGCTTCAATAGGAAACAGACAAATTCATCTGAGTTAGTCAGGAAAAAATTCCAAAACAAACCACAGGACTACAACATGCCAGAACTGCAAAACTGACTTAGGCTGTTAGAGCCACAGAGTGCTGACCCCTAGAGTGACACCCCAATGCTCCTCACTGAGGTGAAAGAACTTACTGTAACATGCATTTAATGGGACAGCTGGGCACAAGGGGTTTAACCGCAGATTGAATGCAGCCTTCAATGAATTCTTACTTTGACACTATCACTTGAAATCAGTGCTACCTGCAGAAAGCGTAGTGTTGAATTTTATGTCAAAGGGAATACTGTTAAACTTTTATTTCAATAATGTTTCTATCAAGTTTGAGAAATACTGCAGTGGCTTTTAGAATTTAGTTTTTAAAAAGCATATTAAAATGTGATTTAACTCAACCTCTAATAATTGCCAAGGAATAAAATTCAGATTTGTCTTTATGCTACACAGCCAGGCAGTGCCATAATTTGAGGAGAATGTAGAGGTTGCAAGGTAACAAGATCTGTTCCTACATATAAATTCTACTAATCCATAATAATCAGGTGGTGAGCTGACAATGTGTTATGCTATAATATTTAGTTTGCACACTGTAATGGTAATTGCATGCCAGGAAACCAAGGAGCTCAACCTCTCCCTCCCATCTAAAAAAAAAGTAAGGTGGAACTACTAAAAAAAAAAAAAAAAGTGAAATGAGACTGTCATAACAAATAAAAATACACAATGGTTGAGTTGAGTAAGACCGAAATTGATGTCTTGCTCTAAGATTTTCATCAAAGCAATACCTAAAGGATGTTCAACAATTTATATACTCTGTCAAGTTACATGTTTGAGTTAAGGGAGCAAGACCAAGAAGCATCTCTACTGTCACTGAAATGTCCCTTTTGAACAAGGAAGAAAAGCAGATGCCAGAAAACTTCTATTTAACATCAGCTTGAAAGATGAGTAAATCAAAACACATACCTGGAAGAAAAGAATCACATCTTGAAACACACACTTTAGCCTCAATCAAAAATTACTGTGCTAAATATCTTACCTATACTATAAGTAGTATGACTCTGTTTTAACTTATTTACAGCTAAATAATAATCACTGCCAAAACCAGCAAGAAATTTCAGCTCACAACTAAAGCCTTTGATAACACAAGGCACAACTGAAAATATCCGTCCCAAACTCTTCTATGTAGGGCGGCTTTGGTTTAGCAGAATCCATCAGCAAAATTAAATCTAATGAATTTTGGTTCCTATATTTTGGTGTTTTATTTCCATTATAGTAGTGGAAAGTGCATCTCCAAAATTTAAATTACCTTGAAGCAGGGGCTAAATAAAACAAGCCAGCAGAGCTGCTCTTGTAACTCACAAGCCGCAGGACCACTGGCTACGACACCAGCCAGGAATGACCAGTTTTCGGTTTTAGCATTCAGGAGTGATTTAAAGCACTCATCCTGTCTCACTGCTGCATAAGACAGGGATTTGTGAAATATTCATCAATATTTTGAAACAGGACTTGCTGTCTGACACACCTTCCCAAAGGCTGTCTCCAAGAAACTGCCAACTGGAAACCAAAATGCTTTTTATTGGGCATAGCCACACAGTTCAACTGCTTGCAATTCCAAGATACCTGAGTCTTTTCTTCAGTACAGCTTATCCTGGATCATGGGATGCTCATGAAAATGTGACTGCCAAGTCCCCATTAGGAGCTGGTAACTGGCTATGCCTGGACCCTGACAAGGTGTGAGCATTCCCCAGAGAGAGGAGATTGCAGATAAGCCAGTCAGCATCAGAAGAGAGAAGCTTGCTGAAGTCCTTCTGGCAAAAGCAAAAAGCCCCAGGCTCTGAACAGAGGGATGCTGGAGGGTGTCTGCTGTATCAGGAAAGGGCTGGAGGAGGCCATGGTGTAGGCATTCAGGTCTGAGCAGTCCTGGTGGCTTTACTCTCTTGAAAGTATTTAAAGCTTGGGAACAGGCCCATAAAAGCCTGAGGTCAAAGTTCAGAATGGGAAGGCCGCCTGTAGCAGTGCTGGAGTGCAGCTGGTGCTCCACATTTTTCCACACCACTGAGATTTAAATTTTCTTATGAGAATACCCTCTGAAAAAGCTGATGCATTTTCACCTCCTCTTCTGCTGACTGTCTTTTTCAGCCTGAGTTAAGCAACGGCATCTGCACACAGATACTATGGGATATTTGAAGGATTTGACAGTGCAATTTCCACAAAAGATTAGTAAGGATCATGGGTGTTCAAGATACCTGATAACCTGCAGAGTAGCGAGAACAATCCTAGAAATCCTTGAGATCTCATCTTCAGTTCCAAAAGGTTGTGCTCCAACACAGAGAAAGGAGTGAGTGAAGACTTCGCAAGATGGAGATGAGGATACAGACTCCAAGTTTCAACAGAAGCAGGCTGAGAACAGACTGATTTTGCACCAGAATGTAAGAGGACCATGCCACAGTCTTGGCACCAGGGCAGTTTCACTGCTGATCATGCAGCAAGGTTCAAAACCAGAACAGTTTTTGGTGTTTTGGTGGGACTTTTTCTCCCCTTTTCTTTTTTCCTTTCTTCTCTTCACTACTGGAGCATTCTTGCAATGGGCACTGAAGCTTGCTGACAGGCCCTCACATATCCACTGCCTTCAGATTCCTTGGACCTGTGGGATCCTAAGGAATGATGGTCCTGTCTCCTCTTCTCAGTCTCTTGACACTGAGGAAGAATGGTGCAGAAAAAATACTAAGCCCACACCATTTCCCTTGTCTGCTATACTGACCAAACTGCAAAGATGGAACAATTTCATTAACCCATGAGTCTCTGAAGACCAGAAGGAGTAACTAGATATTGTATGCCTGAACATCATGAAGCATTATTTATCCATCCAGTCACCCCTTCTCTGCAAAGGATCTGTGTTGTCTAATAACACCTTCAAAAAGGCTTTCAATCTTAGAGAAGAATTCATTTTTCTTTAGTTGTATGTTGAAGCAATTATATTTATTTGCACCAATTCCCACTTACTAATTCATCTTCAGCTTCCAGCAATTGATTCTGGTGTGCCACTGTCAGACTAGACAGTCTTCTGACAAAGGACTTGGCTGAATTCTTTGAGCATCATCAACACAACCTGGGCTTTTATTTTTTCATTTTGTTTTTAAAAGGGGATAGCTTACACCTTACTAACAGGTTACAGTGACTGCACAAAACAAATTACCCTGGATGCAAGACAACAAAAAGTGGTGGAGAGAATCAGCCATCCTCTGAGGCACTGCAGTTTAGTCAGCCAAAGGGCCCTTTCTCACCACCTGACAAACAAAGTTTGCAGTGCACAAACTCTAAGCCAAATCCAAAGCACACGTGCAGACCTCAGCTAACTTTGCTGCCTCTTTTTTGATACTCAGACATTACATTCCTCCCTTCCTCCTCTCTCCAAACATGCAGCTGGAGGTTTTAATCATAACAGGCTTGGACAACAGGATAAATTAATCATCTTTATTTGAAAAAGGTCTCTCTGCCTTCTGAAATGGTGCTTTTTGTCCAAGATGACATTACCAGAACTGGATGAAGTAACCTTGGATTTCTTTAACCTCTCAGTCAATTCCTTTAGCACTAAAGGTTTAACACTGACAAGTCTTAGGTATATTTTGAAAGCTTCAGGACTCAGATATCTGAGTGTTGCATCTACTGACATTGAAAACCCACAATGTCCAATAAATAAATGTTCAGGGACAGAAAACTGAACTCCTAGCACTGTGTCTTTGAAGATAATCACTGTGCCCACAGGCCCATCTCTTTGTCCTCTCAACACACAAACCCAGTGTTCCATGGCAGTTATTCTCTCCTTGCTTGACTTGCACGGATGACTTCAAATTTCATGCCTGCTGTTTTAAATGAATTAGTTTCCTTTTCTTATTTTAATATGAGGTACTCAAATCTTGTCTTCAGTCTACACCATTGCTAGGGACACATGCTCCCAGGGATTCCATACACACACACTAAGGAACACACCTCCTTCCTTGAGGATTTCACATTCACTGTGCACCAGTCCTCGAGCTACACAGATTTGCAGCCCTCACTGAAATCTTCAGATTTCAAGACTTGATATCACTTTAAATTTTGAAGTATTTTTTCAAGTCTGCTGACATTCAGTACTAGTTTAAAGATGTCAAATTAAAAAATTCATAGTATCTTCAAAGTGTGAATTTTGTCAGTACAAAAAATTAGCTTACAAAACACAAAGGGAAAAGCTGAACTGCCTTAGAGTGGGTATCTACCCCCGATGAAAGGAAATCGAGTTTGTGAAGCAGTGTGCCTGCAGGCTTGAGTGACACACACTGATGTGGAAATCCTGAGGCAACACAACATTGCCCCCACCCTTCCCCACAGCCTCAAACACCAAACAGAAGCACAGGGGCTCCCCAAGTCAGTCAAATGTGCTCACAGTGACCAACAGCTAAGAAAAACCAAAGCAAAACCCTACAGAGCAGCTGGTGCAGACTACTGAGACTTCAAGTGCAACTGGACTCGTGCACCAAGCTGCAACCAAATCTGGGCAGAAAGCAGAGAATCATTATCTTATAGCAATAAAGCTACTTATATGATCATATATATATATACACACACTACTTATATAATCTTATAGAAATAAAAGTACTTTATATGCAAATAAGTTACAGCGCCAGCCCTACTCAGTGTCCAAAGACATGAGACCAGGAAGCTACGGCAAATAAGAAACACTTCCTTAAGAGAACACCATTAATTCCAGAGTTACTGCAAACCAAATCTAGTTAATAGCATTAGGCTGTACCTAACTTTCACATATTTTATAGAGGGAGAAGAAAAAACACCAAAAACTTTGAAGCACTTATGCCTTTTTCACTGCAAAACCAGCTAATGACTAGACACTAACAACCGTGGTCTGGTCATTTCAAAACACTTTTTACTTAAGAAACATAATTAAAGTGAAAAGCTTATTTTAGATGCTTTTACCAAAAATTTGATCCCAAATTTTTTTCATCCTACATCTTATAGGAGGGTGTTTTAACCTTTTTTTTAAAGCTCCAAAATAATCCAAGAATTGAAAAAGATGTGCCAAAATGCCACCAAAACCAGAGAGAACAAACCAGCTTTTCTAGCCAGTCACAGGATATGTTTAACCAAAGGCTCAGGGTTTTGTGCTACCATCCAAAACAAGTAAGGACACACTGCTCCAGAAAAACAGTTAGTCACACCTATTTGCATGTGACAGCAGACTTGCTCTGCACTCTCTTTATCCCTCAGTCCATTACCTGAAAAATTTGCTAAGACAAAAAGCTGGCATTAGCCAACAAAACTGGCTAATCAATAGGCAAAACTACTCCAGAGTGAAAACCATCAGCTCAGAAGGATACTATGGATCTGGCCAATCAGTCTGCAACTGCTGACTGCTTCTGTCATTCCAGAACACATGGAACAGGTACTATTAAAATCAAAGCCAATAAGAAAACAAAAAAATTATGAAGGACAGAGGACTGGACTCTTTATGAATCTCTAAAGGTTAAGATCAAACTTTTAATAATTATTTTAAACACATTCCTTGGATAACATGGTTGGTGAAAAATCATATTAGACAAATAACATTACTTTCAAATTTTACTAGAAAGGTAAAAAAGGACTTACAGAAGTGGTTAAAAGTCACTGACCTCTCACTAACTGTGTACATTTCACAACATCTGTGTGTGGATGTTCAATGGTAATCTCAAAACCTGAGGAGTTACAAATACATTTTAGAATTATACATTTGCACCTGTAAAATAAAAAGCAAACCCCTTACATTTCCTCACAGACCTAAAATACTTGCTAAACCTTTGCACTGCAGAATAAGTAACACTATTTAAGTGCCTTTTACTCTTTACCTGTTCGTACTTTTGAATGGCAGATGGTAAAGTCACTTTGTAATCCGTTACTAAAGTATTCCTCCAGTAATCTCAAATCCTTTACACACATAACCTGGGAAATTACTATCTTTTTAAAGCTGAATATATCTGAGCAACTTGTGGCAAGTTAGTAAAAAACTGTACTGCAAACACGATGAAATACGTGTGTGCATGTGAACTTCTATTAATTGATTTCTAGCACTTAAACATGTTGCATGTATGAAATAAGAAATTAAGTCAATTTGTAGATCAGTGACTTAAGAAACCCTTCTTGGTTTATGACACTGTTTTAAGAATTAGGTCACTACTGTGAACTATTTTTTTAACAATACCCCAAGTGGTATTTAAGAATATCTGAGCAAATCAGCGTTTTCAGGCCTTTGGCTGTAATTGTTTCTATGGTATTTTAGTCACAAGAGTGTCTTGACAGAACATTCCACTTCAAATTTTGGAATCATCTGAATCTATTAAATGGTTACACTACAACTTGTGTTGTTCAGAGTCAGCACCTGCTCAATTCCAAAACACTCCTCTATGGAAAGTCAGAATGGGGAAGAGCATTGGGTACAAAGCTCTTTCCAACTGCTTCAGGACACACACACAGCCAGCATACTACACGTTACCTTATGGGAAGAAATGTCAATGTAATTACTGCTTGGAGTAAAATCTAGTTGGAAGCCTACACATTTCTAACTCAAATTGTCAGAAATATCTCTTTCCCAAGTACAGACACACCTTTCTTCTCCACAGTGAACAGAGCAGAACTGCTAATACAAAACTAAATTCAGAGGTCAGAAGTTATACAGGAAAACAGTTAAATTCTATTGTATCAATAGCACATCCAAAATCCAGGTTTTTGGGTCCCACTAGCTCTTCATGGCAAGCTGGCTGCACAGGAGGTATTTAGAAAGACATACCTAAGGTTTGAAGCATTATTGTTTCAAGTATAACCAGCTCTTGGGCTTGTTGAAGGTATGCCTGAAACAAACAAGCAGACAGGTGAAGACACAGCAGTCAATTGCCTCAGAGCTTCATTCACACTTTCTGACACAGCAGCAGCAAGACAAGAGCAGCACCCAGGCCAGTGAGCACTGCCAGCTCCCAGCACTGCACTGGGGGGTTACATTCTCCCACCAGCGCAAGCACTGCCACACATTCACCTCCACCTGCCTGTCTTTCACAGGAGCATTAACTTGAGTCTGGATCTCACAATCTATTCCAGCAAAGCTTTTTGGGGAGGTCAGGTGGGTGCTGTAAGAATTTTAAGATGGAGCAATCCCTTCAAGTTTCATAACAAATAAGTGAGTCTTTAAGAAAATGCATTAAGTAATAGAAAGACTTCAATGGTGTAAAAAGAAAGCCTTTTTTTTCTAGGCTGCAGACAGCAATAATCCAACAAGACAATGTAACAAATCATTAGATGAAATATCATCTTTCAAACCATGTATCTTTGAAACCGTAACTTCCACCTACATCACTCTTTGTATCCAGTTGTGGCTCTTGAGGATGAAGACAGGCATTTGCTACTTTAATAACATGTTCAAGTTTCCGTGGCTGTTCTTCCACTTTTGCAGCCAAAAACAATGCCGTGGGAGACATTATCTGGAGAAGAAAAACGTGTATTTTTTAACTTTTTACAAGCAGGACTTCAATTTTTATGGAGTCTAAACTAGCAGAGAAAAGGTTTAAGAAGTTGGATTTGTGGCTTTTTTTTTTTCAGTTTCTAAATCATGCAAGGCAACAAAAATATAACTAGTCATGTTTCATTTTGTAATGATGCAATCCTCTCAGCAGCACAGGGAAGGAGTAGCATAATGTTAAATTACATTTGTGAGTAAGATGTCTGAGGTCAAACTAATTCTAGTTCAACATAAAAAAAAATATTTTGGCCCAGAAGACTTAGTCACAGTAGAACAGGCTGTTTCAAGTTAAATATACTTAGTGAGAAAGTTCATCCAATTTCTTGCACAGAGCAAGTCACTACACCATCTTTTCAGTAAAACAGCTGATCACAAGTTCTGCTAGCATTTAATTCTCCCAAAGAGTGAGAAACTTTGCAGAAAATTTTAATAAAAACAGCCTGTTATATAAACATAGGCTCTACAGGTAAAAGAAACTTTACTCCCTATAGAAACTTTACTATATGCCCAGCAGTATCTGGAGAACAAAGCATAAGGATCTGTAAAACACCAGTTATACCAAATGTTAGTAAAGTCTACACATTACATTTAAAGATGAAAATTTATGTCAAACTCTAGATGTCATAAGGTGGCAGCTCAGTATCACCCAAGAGCTGGCTGTGAAGTAGAATTTTGGTGCCTGCTGTCAGCTGGAGTGACTGATGTGTGCAGACAGAACACACCAAACCACAAATCACTGATCAATTAGGCTCTCTTTGCATGCAAAAGCTACCCATGTTACCCTGGAATTAAAATGGTACTAGAAATCATCTAGACATAAGCTGATTAAAATGGTTAAAATTAAGCCAGTATAAAGCATTTATTCAGAGACTGAAATAGCTGCTTGCTGAGTATTTAATTAATGCATGGTGCAAATAGTGCATGTATTGGATTTCCCATTCAATGCCCAGCTAGAACTAGGCTAAATAGGAGGCATAGCCCCCCTAAAGTCAGATTTGCTTTTTTTTGCCACTAAGCAGCCCTTTTTTTATGCCAAAATGAAACACTTGGTATAAAAATCTACAAGATATGCAAAACTGCAAGAAACTAATTAAACATTTAGGGGAATAAATTTCAGAAGCTTTCAAATGTACTGAGAGTGTTTTTTGCATCCTTACATCACTTTGAAATGCCTTAAGTAAAACTTTAAAGTTAGCAGACTTGAAAATTGACACCCTGGTAAGGAAATACCCCTTGATGAGCAGAAGTGTGCCATGAGAAATCTAGCAAAAATCTCAGTCTATAAAAACCAACCACCTAAAACAAGTCACAGGGAGCAAATTCTTTTACAAGGGAGAAAAGAACTCCTGTTTTCTTTTTAAGACTCTTGTAACCTAAGCCTGATGAACAAATGAAATAAAAACCCAAAGTGAAGTGTTGCTGAACAAGGTCATATTAGCACTGTCATTTAATACTTCTGATGAATCTGCAGAAGGTCCTGTCCCCATTGCTTGAAGGAATGATTTGAAATTCTGGAATGACTTCCCTTTGCCAGGGATGTACCACTTGAAATGTGTCTCACACTGGGAGATAAAACTTTTAAACACTAAATGTGATGGAAATACTTTCTGGAGTTCAGAAAGTGAGAGAATCAACAGCTCTCAAGTGGCAGAAAATGCAGAAGATGTCAGGCAGCACACACAGGCATAACCCAACACACACATATCATACAAAGGTATTTTACAGGACTCTGTTTTCAACAACTGCCATGGCTGAAAACATTTCCATGTCACAGAGGCGTTACTTGAACCAAGTCACCAATGACCACACGATTAAATCATCAGCAAATTCTCACTCACTGTTACTCTGTGTCTGACAGCACCAAAGTTCTGCTTCCTTCCACAAAAGCACCATCAGGCTGCCTCCAGAATCTCTGCTGATTTACTGAAGCAGATCAGATCTGGCCAAGAAGTCTCCACACAATTCCTGACCTCCAAGACCTTACACAAAACACGGCTCTGGAGGCTAATTAAGTCAGGCTGATTAAGTTTCATTTAACTCTGGTTCATCAGAAATCTATGTACAGCCCAATTAACTATTTCCCTCAAAAAGAAGTGTTGGCTTCTGGCCAAAGAATTTCAGGTCTTTGTCTTATCTAGGACAAGTATTCTCACTCTCAGTTTAGAGTAGGCCATTATTTTTAGCTCCCTTGGTATCGATTCAGAAAAATAGACATCCTACTAAAATTCCAGACTTGGCACAAATGGAGTCTTCAGTGAACACACCCTGCTAAGTGTATAACTGGCAAAGTTACTCAAATGCTTTCATTCATTTCCAATTACCAAAAATGGCAAAAAACCCAAGCAAAGTAGAACAAAAAAAACCCTAAAGAAGCATACTTAACAAAGCAATAATACATTTCCTATATATAAATATCTTAATTTGATACCAGCCAAAATAATTTAGAGCAATTATATACTATGCACCCAAAATAGTCTTAAAGACTTTGAGAAATCTTCAGAACACATGTGGTATGTGACATTAAACCCCAGTTTATTACTAGCTGAGAATCTTGGCAACCAAGTCCCAAAGAAACAGGAAAAAAACCCCCAAAACATAAGAGCCTTGTTAACACAAACCAAAAGCATTATACAGCAAGTTTCCCTGGGAACTGTGGTACAAGTCCTTTTTCACTTAAAAAGTACAAGACAGTGTAAAGACAAAGGCATTCAGAAAATTCTCAGAACACATCAGCAGCATGCATGTAGTTTCTGAGATCTCCCTCTCCCTTCTAATGCCAATATTAGTATGATTTTAGATTTGATACAGTTTAGCCTAAGACATTAAGTGCTTCTAGTCTATGGGTGGGTTTTCAAGTTTGAACACAAAGGGCTGTGAGGAATTTTTTTTATTATAACCAGGAGCTCACACTGCATAAAAGCAGCAAATATGTTAAATTGCAGTATTAAAACCAGAAGTGAAGTACCCAAAACAGCCTCACTAGAGCTTGAAGCGGATTATGAAATTTCAAGAACTTTGCAAAACTGCAAAGTCAACTGTTTAATACTGTGACTTGGACAAGGCACAAAGAAGGGAATGCAGAAGGACTGGAAACAAAACACCCTCCACACAACTCACCTACCTTGCACTTGAAGGAAAAAAATTCCACATGCAGCCTTCTTTAGGCTCTTCACTAAGTTCCACTGCGTGTCACAAAAACCCCTTGACATCACCAAGATTATTTTCAACTGGTTGTTTGGTATTCCACATGGCATTTCTAAGGATTCTATTTAAAAACTACAGCTACCATTTGGATGCCTTACCTCTGACAGCATATGAAGGATTTTTGCCCCTTTCTGTTCTACAAATCACAGCCTACTGAAGAATAAACATCTAAAAGAACTGTTTGCTACACAACAGTGTAACACACCAAGTACTATAGAAACAGTATTTGCAGAAGAAGTTTAATTTTGAAGATATTTTAAAGTATAATAGTGAGGCTAATACTGCCTATAAAAAGCCAGCAAGCTCCCTCCCATCCAATATTAGCACAGACTAACTTTATCCTCAGCAACCCCAAGTTCCTATGCCCTGGTCAGCAATACAGAAAGAATAATTTGTGCTGAGGAGATCCTGAGCAGCTCCTGTCATTTGCACAGCCAGGGAAATTAGTAGTCAGGGCATACAATTCTGCTTCCCAGAATTGGTAAAGCAAGTTTCCATCCTCACTGGGGCACAGACACCTTGCAAGGACTTTGCCTGCCTTGACTGCAACATCAAAACCTCAATACTTCCTTCTCTGCACCTAAATGCATCTGCTCTGCAGGTAATCCAGAGCAACTCCTAAGTGACCTGCCAGCTCAGAGAAACTTTACAAAAAAGGGGTGTTTGGCCATTAGAGCAATGTAATACATGTGATACATTCCCAATGAACCAAGACTACATTAACTGGTACATGCCACCCCTGTGTCTCTACAGATTGAAGATACTGTTGGGAATTCTGTTCCCTGTTCACAGATGACTTTAACTCCTGTAAAACTGTTCAGCAGTAACTTATACCGAAGAAAATACCCATAAAATTAAGGCAACACCTATCCAGCAACTGAGCTTCCATTAGAAGCCCTGTTTGTTAACAATTAAGTGCATGTCACATACATGACATACATGTGTATTTGTATAACCTGGCAGTTATACATGATGATAAATGTGCAGCTGCTTATTGCCAGACTAAAAACATTAATCTACCAATAAAACAAGACAACAGAGGCCACATTTTTTCAGCTGAAGATCAAAAGACATTCTGACTAATGGCCATCTAATCTTCTTGCCCCAGCGTTCAGATTCCTTCCTGCCAGGGATAAACAGCACACAACAAAGAAATATTAGATATACTACATATGCTGCAGGATAGCTTATCTAGGTCTTACCTTTGAGACTGCCAGTACCTTACTATTCCTTTCTAAGGGTTATTTTCTTCTTGCAGAGATGAATACTGTTACAGTCTTTAGCTTGCTGAGTACTCTGGAGATTTGATTTAAGTATTTATTAGAGTTCTCAGCTTTTGCTTTCTCTACAGAGGACCTAATGGATGGTTTGGGAGTATTTTAAAGGTGACTCCATTCCATTCCTCTTTACCCTACAGAATTGTAAAAAGAACATGCTCTTGCCCATTAGCACAGACACAAAGCCACTCTCTGGCCTTATGCCCATTAAGAATTACAAAAAGGAGGTCAGCAAGAATCAGTGTTCCTGAAGTACAACCTACAGCTCACTTGCCTTTAACTTTGACCATTATTACCTGAGAATTAATTAAACAGTACATTTCCCTCCCCTGTAATAGCTGCAGTTTCCATGGAATTCTACTTTTACATAGCTTACTTGTGAATTTTGAGATTCATACTTTAACTTAAGCCATAGTTTTCATCTGACGATCACTATACAAACACTACTGTGCTGCCAGCTCCAAGTGACTGTCATTTACCAGCAGCCAGTGAAAACCCAAACACAGCAGTCAAAGCTCCTTGCTGCCTAAATCCAGCCCAGATTACCACTGCCAGTACCAACAGTACTCCAGCAGGTGATGTAACAGGTATGTGGGTCTATATATAAACACAGCAGCTCAACACTGCTCCAAGCAGCTCCAGTTTATCAGGCCCACAAGCCATTCACAGTCCCAGAAAACTTGGGATGCCTCACCAGCTCCTCTTCCCCCAGCTCCAGGCTACTGCTACATGGGCAGAACAGCAGCAGGAGGGGAGAAGGAGGAACCTGTATGGATGAACACTGCAGTTTTGGTAACAAGCTGCTGCAAATTTGAGTTTAGCTCAGATTGTGCATGAAAAATAATTATATACACTTCTGAAATGTACTTACAAACAAAAAAGTATTTCCAGCTAAACAGGCACCAATAAACAAATTCATGACATTTAGAAGAGTTGGCTCTCCTTGTACCCCACCGTGTAGCTGCCCCAATTGCAGACGGTGCAAGGTTTGCAAGAGTCCACCCCTTGGTAGATAAAACTCTGCTCTGACCTAGACCTAACATCTGCCACAGTCTCAATCTGTTGATTTTGTCACTAAAAGATCTAAGAAAACTCATCCTTAACATTTAATGGCAAACCATCATCACTGTGAACTCTTCCTCCTTAAAACAAACACCAAGAACACCTAGACTATCATAATACTATTTCCCTGCCTATTGCATCCAGTACTGGTCATTAAAAAAAAAAAAAGGCTGACATTTCCAAGTTGTTATCTCCAGTTCCAGACCTGTTATAATATTCCTCAATAACAACTAGCATTTTTACTGAAAAATTGTTCTTAACAACACATTCCGTGTTCAGAGTCAACATGTCCAGGTTATCAGGCAAAGCAAGATTTACCTCATCAGATGTAAAAAATTTTCTTGTCTAATATGATTTATCACACCACTTAAGACTAAACTAGCTAAAATTACACTGCTTCAGGAACAGCTACATAATCCATATGGATACAGACATAACCACATTATCATTGTCACACACACCATGCCAGAACTTCCACTGACTTCACCAAGAAAAATGTGTGTTCCTACACATTAGCCTTTCAAACTTCAGCACATAAGCACCAGCCACATTTGAAACATCTGAATGTATTCTTCACACATCTGAAATGTGCTTGCTGATGGTGCCTATTTATTTTTTTTTTATTTTGATGGCAGAAGATAAAACCTAACGCCACTAGTCAAAGTTGAAAACAAGTATCATTACTGCTTCTAAACCATTGATAAAAAGCTAGAATTCCTAAAAACAAATCACACTTCACACTCCTGCATGCAACACTTCCCAGTCAGAACTGCCAAAACTATGGGCATGTTATTACCAAACATAAAATCATACTTACATTTCGATTGAATTTTGTGAAGGAATGATGCATATAAAACCTGTGCATGTAAACAATTGCAGTATTTATCGTAAGCTGAGATCTGGAAGATTAAATGAAGGAAACACTACATATTAAGAAAATTGTCTACACCAGCTGAAAGCGATGCGCTTTCCACATCAATCACTGCTCTCAACATACTGTCTTCAGCCGAAAATGGATAAGGGACATGACATTTCAGAACTTAACCGATATTAACACACCCTAAACTGATATTAACACGTATCATTCCCATCTGTTTCGCAGACCACGTGGAGATTCCTACGCCAGGCTCCCCACGGAATGAAAACTCCTCAATGGGCGACATACACTGAAACACAAGTGCTCAAGTGCTTTTGTTTTGTTCCAGTTCAACTATTTCAGTCAGGCATTTGAGGGTTTGGCCTTGCTCTGATCGATTTTTTTTTTCCCTTTTAAAAATCACATTAAAGAATGTCTAAAGAGGAGTTGCCCGTTTCGGGGAAAACGGGATTTACTTTCCAAGTGCCCCAATCCACAGCCACGGCCACAAACGCGGCTGAGGGCAGGTGGGAACCCGAGCCCCTCACCCGCCGACAAAGAGCGNGGCACCCGACCCCCCCCCCCGCCGACAAAGAGCGCGGCGCGGGGGTTCCGCCAGGCTCCTCCTCCCATTCTGTGCCTCCAGGCCACGGCTCCATCCCGCGGGAGCGCCGGCCGGGGCTGCGGAGCAGCGGGAAGGGTCCCGGGGAGGGCTCCCACACGAGGGAAAAGGTCTCCCGCCGCCCCTCCACACGCGGCCCCCGCCGCCCTCATGCCCGTCCCCGCTCGGATACACGTTGAGGCGCTGGCCCATGTCTTGGATGAGNCACATTAAAGAATGTCTAAAGAGGAGTTGCCCGTTTCGGGGAAAACGGTAATGGGATTTACTTTCCAAGTGCCCAAATCCACAGCCACGGCCACAAACGCGGCTGAGGGCAGGTGGGAACCCGAGCCCCTCACCCGCCGACAAAGAGCGCGACGCGGG
>VYXD01005996.1:1152079-1190402 GCA_013397195.1 Hylia prasina
GGGGCGGCCGCGCGCCGGGCGGGGTCACGTGGCCTGCATGGTATGAGGGGGGCGTCCATGGCGGCCGCGGGAGGAGGGCTCGAGAGCGGGGCGGAACGGGGGAGTCGTGGAGTCTGAAGGGACCTTTGGGTCATGCAGTCCCCTCAGCCCAGCACCGCCGCTGTAACCCCATATATAAACCATATATAAACCAGTGAACCCCATCGCCCGGTGCCGAACACCTCGAACACCTCCAGGGATGCTGACTCCACCACCTCCCTGGAAAACCTATCCCGTTGCCTGACCACTCTATAACCGCGTATCTGTTTCATACGATAGTTCAAATATCTAATATCGGTCTGGATACCTTTGTGCTTAATAAAGTGAAAAATATATAAAAAATGCTAGAAGCAAGGATTCATTTTTAAATGCAAGCAAATCACCGAACAGCCTACTAGGAAGAGGACGCGAAAAGGGAGGAAGGAAGGAAATATTTAGAATGCACAACTAGTTCCTAGAAAATTCCTATCTGCTGGCGATATCAGCATGTAGACACTGGAGAAATGCACAAGAAATTTACGGACCTTGTGTCATTGCAGATGAGCAATGCAGTGTGTCAGTGATGCTCCTGCGGTGTGCAGGTTGTTCTCACTGGGCACTCTATTTCGTTATGGATATGGATAGATATGGATTTTCAGCAGTGGTTTGAGTTTATGGATTCAGGGTTGAAAGAGTGCCAAAAAGTATTTAAAGTTCTGATCACCATGGATGAAAATGAGAGCTCTGAGTGTTCTGCTCATGTTCAGTACATGCCACTACCAGTCTGCAGTGGTTTTGTTAAGTTACAATGAGTTCTTTTACAACTTCCCCGTCAATTTTACACAAGTAGTTGTAGTCCTAGAACTAGACCCAACAGAATACTGATGAAATATACAGATGTATAATGTGTCACAGACACAAATTATTTGCCTGATCTTCCCAAATATACATCATCTTTAATATCCTGCATGTGCAGAGGAAATTTACTCAAAGACTTCTCATGTAAATAGCTGATCTTCGACTTCCTATTTTTGTGTTTGTAACAACTGAGGTACAATGTTTTACCTCATTGTTTAAATCGCCGTGTAAAGCTCATGAAGCTTGGGTGTTCAACTTAGATTCTTTATTCCTGCAATAATGGGTAGAGGAGTATTAAGAATGTGCTCATCTGACTGCAGTTAGAATTTTACATTAGCTTTGTTAATGAAATGAAAAGATGGAGAGAAGATTATATATATATCCCCGTCTTAAAAATTGTAATGTATCAAGAATAGGTAGAATATCATTAAATAATGACAGTGCATAATGAATATGATTTATGCAGGGTATGCACATTAATTAACTCCCATGCAGGGTACTGCAATCACCCATTTAGTCACAGGTTGAGGTAATTAAATACTGTTCTTGCTGTTGGAGAGGTTCCAGACTTTGGTCCCCAAAGATGTGACATTGCATTTTCACCAACTTAACTGGCTTCATTCATAAAAAATTGAAGAATTAATCCAATTAAAATATATTGGAGGAATCACAATGTATTTTCCTCTTAAATCTGCTTAAACATCTGTGAGAATCATGTATACTGAAGGGAAATATGAGAATGAAATTGTCTTTTGACATTGAAATTTAATTAAAACTATCTGGTTGAAAAATAATACATGCTGAAAACTCAATGCCTGCATGTGGATATTTAAATACAAAAGGTCAACAGAAGTCTTGCTAACCTGGGGACAATAAATATTGTTAAAGCTATGTTCTGGCTCTTCTTTTCCTCTTACATAAAATCTTGATATTCTAAACCTCTGAGCTGCTGACTACTTCAGCTCCAACTACTTCACAAACCACTTTGTTTTGTTTTGAGTGGGTTTGACACTGTAAAGAAGGACAGAGCTTTCTTTGTAATGCAGCAGAGGCTGGGATCAGCAAGAATTGCTGATATTCAGCATCCTTCAGGTTCAGTCTGTGGCAGCTCTGGCCAGAGCTAAAAACAACTTCTGTCTAATACTGTTTTGCCTGGAATGTTCCAAGATTGAACAGAAGAATGGTGACACCACACGTAGCCGGCCAATGTTCCCATGAGAACAAAGACTGTAAGTGCTAATCCACATTTTTCTGACTGGTACAAAATTCTCTTGGGAGGAGGATGCCTGTGCACTCACTGGATAATAATGAAACCCTGTTTCAATCAATAGTCTATAAAGCAAACCATCTTTCCATTCCTACAGCAGGACTCAAGCTAGGGAGAGCATTAGCATTTCAGCATGTAAAGTATCCAGCCTGAATTTTAGGACGCATTTTGTGAGGAACAGAACATTGACCCAAACTGTTGCCAAACACCAGTATTTATTGTGACAGTGACAGTGACACACCAAGTATTATCCACACAAATTCATTATTTCTGCACCTACAACCATATTGTTCAAATTGTTTCTGATGAATAAGTTCCCAGTGGTGTAGGTGGCAGCTAAAATGTAAAGTCCCCACACAGACCTTTTCCACCCTGTCACAACATTGACAAAGCACAAGTGCACCTGCAGTGCTGAGCTGAGTGTGGTGTGCTGCGTTTTCCAATGTTGCCTTTTATTGGGCATCAACATTATTTAAATTCTTGTTTTAATATTCTTTCAAAATCTGTTTGTCCATCATAACAGAGACAGAAATGTAGTGGGTACATAATTTTCTCGGCTCTTTCAGTCCTGAGAATCAAATCCTACTAACATGGCATTGATTATAATTCAGAGATTCCTATTACATCTGCAAAAGATGAGATCTCTCCTTTATTATGAAAGCAGGGATTTCAGAATTGTTTAAAAACAGTCTAAATCCTCAGGCAATACCTGTGCATGCTCATTTCCAGTACCCTTGCTTTTGTTTTGGAAATAACAGAAGACTGTCAGATAGTTGTCAATTTTATTTTTCATGTGTACAATTCCACATGCCAATAGAAATATAAGGATATTATTTCTGAAGTTTAGCTGCTTTAGTATTTCATAATTATTCAAATTGTTTTCTGCTAAGACCCAAAAATTCCAGAGCATTTCCAGCCTTGAGTTTGTCCTGTAAAAACAAAACACATATATATGTTTGTGCTTAGCTCATATTTAACTCAAATGCTTTTACTTGTGCTTTAAAAGGAACTGCTGCAAAGAGACTGAAGGGCCTCTTCCAGTCTTTGCAGAAATCAGTGTACTACACTGATTTTTCAGTGTTTTATCTCATGTCTCAGAGACTGAAAAAGGAGCAAAAAAACCCCCTCAAATGTAAAAATCATACCTTCAGTTTATGGTCAAAATCATCCATTGAATCTATCAATTTTCCAGGTTCCAGTTCCCCAAGTGGAAAAGGGTAATCTGTCCCCAAAATAACTTTGTCCTGGTAATAACAAAAATTGGACATTTTGTAGTAACATTAGAGTTTAAATAAGATTAATATTAATGTGACACAATATTATAGTGACATTAATGTTATATTTTATACTCATAGATCTTAACTTTTTCAGATTTTTAATTTCTTTTTAATTAAACAGTACAGCACAGGCTTTCTGGAATGTATAATGAAGTACAAGAAATTACGTATATATATTGGACTGATTAATTATGACAGTGAATATGAAGATCCTAACTTTCACTAGGAAAAGAATAAAACTTGAAAACAATGACTCAAGAGTCTTTTGGATGCATTTTATTTCGAAAAAAAATGCAGGTTATTTATTAATCATTTTTGTGGTGGCTAACTGAAGTTATGTTATTTTAATTCTGATAAGCAGATAAATTGAAAATGCAAATCCCAGGCCTGTGGCATGAGTTTTTATTGCTTGGGGTAATAAAACACATTTAGAACTTGTTACAATGTTTGAACTCTGTTACCAGAGTTCAATACTGAAATAGGGTGGAGAAAACATCATTCAGTTATTTTCTGAAATGGTTTGTTTTTCTTACTTGTCAAATGCTTTTTAAAAAAAATTTTAAAAACACATTTCCTTCTCAGGCTGAATTTCTATACTGTGGTGCTGGTTTGAAAGGTAACAGCCCCTGCAAGAGGTCTGCCAAAACTGCAATGATTAATCTTGGTTAAGTGTTGCCATAATTGAATGGCCAATAATGCATACACAGAATTCTTCCGAGTTTTGTCTTATTTACTCCATGCTCTGCCCTGCTGTGTGGAGTGCAAAATGGGTATGAGACTTTTAGTTACATTTCTGTAAGAATCTCAGGAAGTTCTCCACAAAACTCAGAATAGATGCTTGGATTTGCAGTCCTGAATTTGAAATTTTGGGCTAAATACACCCACACAAATTCAAAATTATCAGTGAGTGAGAAGAATTTGTTATAAGAAATACAAACCAATAAAACCTATGTTCTCTGTGCTACTCTAAAAGATGTAGTAAAGGCAGTGGGGTACTACTGAAAACATGATACAGTGAAAATTACAACAAATACTTAATTTTTTAAAAAAGTATTTAATTTAATTTAGTTTAATTTAATTTAACAGGTATTCAACTTCAGATAACAAAACCTAAATCTCATTTACAAAATTTCATATATTTCTGGAAGTCTGCAGCTTTTGTTAAATGTCAGTGTCTTTGGCTGGGACTGGATATTGAATGTGGGTTTGAAACATGCCTGAAATTATGGGTGATATGATATGGTTTGTTTCTGAAAGTAAGTCAGTGAAAAGAAAACTCAATAAAAATCTGTGTGCAACATCCCTGTTATCAGAGATGAAAAGAAATGAGCAGATCCTCAATAGGATCACATTGCTACAGGCTCATTTTCTCTCTGGAATGATATTTCCCCATTTTATCAGCCTTGGAGAGTGCATACTGCCAACTCTCTTGATTTTATCAAAAGTCTGTTTTCCTTTAGGCTTCATCTCCTGCAGGCAGGAGTATTTGAAAAAAGCCACAGTTTTCATTAAAAATGTATGTTTTTAAATGTCTCATGGATTTGAAATTGAAATGATGAATTGAAGACACTTGTTATAATGTTTCAACTCTGTTGCCAGAGTTCAATACTGAAATAGGGTGGAGAAAACATCATTCAGTTATTTTCTGAAATGGTTTGTTTTTCTTGTCAAATGCTTTAAAAAAAAAAATTAATCTCCACTAGATGTCACCCAAAAGTCTCTGAAAGAACCTGTACAAACCTTCACCCAAAATCTAAACTGAAGAGACAGATTCTATTGTTCTCTCCTATGTTCTGTCCTGTGTTCTAATTTATTATAGCATTAACATGATTAACATAGCAAAATTTATACCCTCTGTCTAATAAATCCAGTTCTGAACATAGAGGAAACAAAATAGATTTGGATGTGTGCACTTTGAAGAAGCTAAATATATTATTTTATTTATAATATTTAATTAAATACCAAGATGCTTTATTCAGATAAGAAAAACAAATGTCATGTATTTGATGATAAAAAACCCAACTAAAAACCATAGCAGGTTTAAATGAGAAAGTGGATTTCTAAATAAAGAGAAGGAAACATTGAATTTGTTCATCTGTTTGCTAGGGAAAGCCATGTAAGACAGAAAGGTTTTATATTCTTATTTATATCTCCTCTATACTAAATCAGAAAGAAATCCCACATCCTCACTGGAATAATATATATTTTTCTTTTCTTCTCTATGCAGATATATTTTCTCCCTCTATTTGAAAGTATTTCACAGCTGATCATGGGATCTATTCATTAGTAAAATTAAGAGCTGTAAATGAGTAAGAAAAATTTAGAAGCAGGATTCTTGCTGTGCTCCCAGTGATCTTAGGCTGTTCATTTGTACCCTTTGAGCTTCAGTTTTGCACCCATCTATAAAATGGGGGTTGCAATACCTGTCTTTAGCAACCAGCTTCAGAGGAGTGCTGTGAAGCCTCTGCAAATGAATAATGCTCCTAGTGTAAGGGAAGTACTGTTATATTCTTCCAAACTGTATCAACAAAGTCAATTTTCCCTAGAAGACTTGGAGGTCGATTCCTTAATTAGCACATCTCTCCTATTAGAGAGGTACATGGGGCTAATGATTAACCTCAGTGGACCCTGCTACTCAGCACAACTTTTTTCACAGTAATAAGGAGCCAAATCTGGAAATGAATCTCAAAAAGCTTTAAGCATGACTTCATCCTCTTACATAAGGAAAAATTGTATTTGCCTTGAATTTCACCTTCTTTCTTACTACCACGATACACCTGAAAAAAAGTCCAGAACGCTACAGTCAGTTCAGCTCCAACTTCTGGCCAGCCTTTGGATGATGCTCTGGGGGAATCAACATAGGGAAGTTTTTGCAGGGATGCACTGAATCATTTAATCCCATGTCAACCAAGTTCTTCACTTTTTATAGCCAGCAACACTGGGGATTTTGTGTTTATTTGTATTCACCTCGTGCTACCTCCTCACGGGGGGAGCAAAGGACTGCAGCGATTCTGCACTCTTACAAAATTCCTTCTCAGAACTGTGTATTTCTGCTTCCATCCCCAATTAACCTGCACCCCAAACTAAGAAGGGATGAGATGAAATGGACACGACTCATCACAGCTGTCAGTGCACTTTAACATTGATCAGCTCAAGGCCAGCACGCCACGCCCTGGTGCAGGCAGTGGCTGTTCCCCAGGGACCCAAAGCCATGTCCAAGCACATCTTCCCTCACACTGATGCCCTTCCTGCACAGCTCTGAGCTGCTCTCTGGAGAGCTGGCCTACTTCAAACCTCCAGCTCACAAAGTTACAGTGGCAGCCTCAAGACTCCATCACATTGTTTTTAGCCCAGCATTTATTTATCATCTATGTGTTACCCTGCCAACACGTGGCTGCACTGAAAGTGCTGAGATACTTGGTGTTTCTTTAGGCGTTTGACTCATGGAAGGGTGTTATGTGAGAACGTCAACTTTCCTTAGAAAAAGGGAGAACTTTTTAATCTTCATGGCTATAAAGTAAAGTTTGAAATCGTGATGTGAATGTTTTTGTTTTCAAGGACAGGATGCCTTAGGCTATTGAAAAGAGAAAGAAAGTTCTCCTGAGTGTAAAAGACATTTATGTTTTTGGTATCTGACTCATGACTTTTCAGCACTGGGATTGCACCTGATGTCACATTGTGTGAGCTCAAAATACTCAGAGGAGAATTAAAGAAGACACCAACATCCTGTGTACTATGCTGGCCACATTTATTGTGTTCAGACTCTTAATTTTAAAAGTCTGTTGACAAAATAAATAAGATACCAGAGAGGCTAAGGCTGAGTGACATTTAGATTATCAAATTACAGTCCATAATCTCTCTCTCCTCAAAGAACTACAGTCCAGTTGCAAAGACTAATCACAGTTAAGGACCAGGGTCTTTGTGTAGCTTCTTAGGAAGAAAAGTGGAGAAATTAAAGTGTGGCGCAAAGACAGCAGCTTTCCCACAGCAGCAACAGTTTTAGAGCAGCCTTGAGATGCAAAGCTGACTCTAAAGCAGAAGTGCCCTGAGACTTGTGTGCTACACAAGTTCAGACAGAAAAAAAAGCTTCAATTCTTCAGCAATGGATTCAGCATCCTGTTGCACTTTCCCTCCTGCTTTGCTCTTGACGTCTGAAGTTCAGCTTAACAGATTCAGATCACAAAAAGAATCCGTGGTCTCAGGCAGGCTGAGTCACACAGCTGCTGAATTACCAAGGTCTTTCTAACAATGGCAAAACATGCTCCCAACATTTTAAAATGGGTAAAAGGAAACAAGTGAGTGATCTTTTCTCCTTGCACTGGCAATTTAAAATTCATTTAAAGAGCTAGACTCATCCTTGTGTACTAGAACTGCATATGGAACAAAAATATACTTAGAATAAACATGGTATGGATTCAGGGAGATTTCTCAGAAGAGGAGGTAGTAGAAGCAAGTGTTGAACTGTTACTCCATACTTTGGATGTCTTATAAAATGGACTTGCACATGACACAGAGTAAAATTTTAAAATCTATTGTAAAAAAAACCTTAGAGCCACTTGCTTACTCTAAGCTACAGTTAGATTGAAAAGATAATGCATATCAAAAACTACTGTGATATATTTGCTATTTAGAGGTTGGTAACAGAAATTAAAAGACGTTAGTATTGAGAGGGAGTCCTAGTATTTTATTAGTAACCCATCTCATGCCTAAAATTAATCCCTGGGATGGCAAATGCCACCTGAGTTAATACCCACTGATATTATCAGAACTTTCCAGTACTAGCAGCTTCTTAGCAGATCTTTTTTGAGTACATTGACCTGGGGTTTATCTTGCTTGTTTCCAATGGAATTAGGCTCCATGGCAGTTTCTTTGCACATTTTATGGGGGTCCTTCCATAAATCTATTTTTGGTTCAAGGTGGGTTTAAAAGATACTCTGTCTCCACTCCTTAGAGCTGCAGTGTTACTGTATTGTACAACCATATACAACTCAAAAAAGTTTCCATACTATTGTTTCAAGCTCTGGTTGTGCTGTCACATGGTTGAATTTTCCATGAATCTTCAAATGCAAAGTTTTCCTAACAGGCACGAGTGCTGCAGGGGAGCTGCAGGCAGGAGTCCAGTCCCAAAGCTACACACTTCTGTGCAAACTGAAAACCCACAGATTTTAAAGTGTGATACCTGAGCTCAGAGTACCACAGTAAAGAAAGCAATAGTGCTGCACTGCTGGGTTTGTCTGGCCTAGGCAAGTCACTTTTGTACCAGTTCTAGTGCAGATTTATTGCAGGAACCTGTTCATCATATTAGAGAGGAAAATGGGAAATCAACAGATTCTTTTTTGTAGAAAAAACCCAATCAGCTGAGTGGTGTTTGTGAACTTTGGTCATACAGGAGGCCCTGATGACAGCAACAGCCCCATACCATGTGAGCCTAGACACTGATGTACAGGAAACAGGACTGCAGCTGTTAAGACAAGAAAATCCCTCTCAGAGCTTGTATTTCTGATTTGACATCTGGGAGGTGTCTGCCTCTGGCTGCAGATACTCCATGAGGTGCAGAAATCAAGGCACAAAAACAGGTATCTTGTTGATTTGCAGTAATCCACTGGAAGCTGGCATGAGGGTTGCCATCTTCAATGCCTTCCTGAGAATTTACCAAATGAGAAGGGATTATCTGAATGTTTTAGGATTTTTCTGTCCCATGTTGTACCTCATTTCAATGGTTTGCTGAAGTACAAAGATTTCTTTACAAACAACTAAAATACTTTTGCAAATCCATAATGATTAATTCTCTCTCTGAGACACTCACTAAAGCTTTCCTTATTACTGATTTTTTTTTTTTCTGTCTATAACTTGCCAAGTGGAAATACAATTTGATTTCTTCAAGCATGCACTTGAATTTGAAAATTAAGCCCTTTGAAAACCAGGCTCCAAGACTTGAAGCAATCTTTGCTGGAAGTCCCATCCTGCTCAAGCTTAGAGAAGGATGGAACTAAGTGCTAGGAACTTGATGTTAGGGCTGGTTTGGACTCGATGATCTCAAAGGTCTCTTCCAACCTACACATTCTGTGATTCTGTGATTCTGTGAAGGCTGACAGCGCATGATTTCCCGGATTAAACCCACCATTTCAATAAATCCATACGGTAAAAACATTATCAACATGGCAGAAGACCATCAATTTATTTCACTGGGTGACACTGTCTTTTTCCTGCTTTCTTCTTCTCTCCTCCTTTTGCTATTTCCTGGAAAATTAACTGAAGAATGACTCACCCACTTCTGGAAGCATCAAAACTCACCTCTCCTACTACACTTGTTAGCAGCCTTAGTGCCCCACGGTCGTGGACCAGAGAGTCTGTGTAAAATGAGCCCAAGTATTTTCTTGGATCCACCTTGTTATCCATGGCACACAAATCAGGGCGCACGTTGAATCCGTGGGAGATTCGACCCACTGTGTATGGAAAAGCTCCACCTGCAAGAAGGAATTTTTAATGACTTTTAATAAGCTGAAAATATGTAAGAGGGGGAAGAAAGCCACCTTATCACCAAAGATCCGTAAGTTTTCCTGTCAGCTCTTTAGAAGGAAAGTGCTCTGCACCAGTGTTTTTTTATTCTTTTACCTTCATTAGCTTATTTCTCTGTTTTTTCTCACTTCTTCACTACTGTGATGCCCAAATTCCTCCTGCTGCTTCCTCATCCCTTTCCTTAAACCACCTGCTGCCTCCCCTTCCTTTTAGTTTCCCTTAAAGGCTGTTGTACCAGTTCAAACCCTGCAGGCTAGAGAGTGTTCACAGAAGCAGCTGATCTGTCAGCCTGTCTTCTTTGGGGTGACAGTGCTCAGCTGGTGGCAGCCTTCACGTGGTGACCCCATTAGCTGAGATACCAGAAAACACAACTGTACCATGCTCAGCCAAAGGACAGGGGTTTCACATCGTACACTACTCACCTCCATGTGCAAAGCAAACTTTCAGCTTAGGGAATTTTTCAAAGATTCCTCCCATAATCATGGAGCAAATGGCCATGGTTGTTTCTGTTGGCATGCCTAAGAAGAAAAACATCTTAATTGTGTAAGAGCTTCCTGTTTGATTTTTAAATGTTATTTTAATTTTCTTCCATTAGCCTTGAGCCAACTGAGAAAGTAATAGTTGCAGGGCAGCTGCCCAAGGTCATCCATTATTTCCACTGGAGTGACATGGAGTTGAACTCTAATTAACTGAAATGAAGATACAGGCCTGGAAGTGAAGGTCTTCTAAATTCTAAGTCCAGTTTTTACTCCCTACCACTAGGACAAATGACAGACAGGCTGGGTATGTCCTGAAATATCAAGTACAGGCCTGATTCCCGTTATCCTTGCTCAGAGACAAGTCTGGAATACACCAGGGTGTCTTCTCACCTCTGCTTGTGGGTTTCTTTTGTGGGGAAGGTGGGGCAGATACATTAATGGATATTCCAACACAGATTTGGGGTTTAGGTATGACATGATGCCAGATCCTACAGTTTAGAACTAACCTGTCTCTCTCTTTGCTCCTGGCTGAGCTAAGTTGGATGCCCACTTAGAAACAGAATAATAATTTAGATTCCTCCAGTGGGCCTCAGTTTCTGAGCACACCCAACATGTTTAGAATATCATGCCATTTTAAACATCTAACTTCAGACATGCAGCTTGAAATTAGGATCTCAGTTCCCCTCATTTATAGGGGAAACAACATCTATCCAGCTCAAAAGGTTATTTTGATTAATGTTTTACCATACACTCAGATGCAAAGCATTAGGCTTAGTAAGAAAATATTCTGTTTATACTTTGTTAAGTAGATGCAATAATTTTATTTTCTCCTTAGATCTGTGTTGTTGAGCCTGCTCTGATTAAGACAAACTAATATTGTTTCAAGATAATGCACTGGTGATTGGGACAGCAAGATTTTCCAAGCAGAATGTGTTGTGTATGTTTTTTAGAACTGGTGGCAGTGCAAAACCATGCAAAACAAACCAACACAGAACAAAATACATGAGGGTAGAATCAGATCTAAACATTTCTGGGTAGCACAATAACCCTGCTCCTGTTATCCAGTGTTAAGATTTACCTATCAAATGGGGAGAAAATGGAAACTAGATCATATCCTACATCTACTGAGAGCTTCCAAAGTACATGTTGTTTCAGCTACAGTTGATGTAAAGTTAGATTTATTTCCTCTCTGATCAACCTGTTTCTAAGAAATAACCCAAGAAATTCTAGGAAGTAGTGCTTGGTTTTGCTTACTCCTTCATTTACTCCTATTATTTTTGAGGACCTAATTTCTGAAATTATTCACTTCTTCCTTGTTATCTGTTCTTTGTATTTAGGGCAAAAGAGAATACTATATTCTGTTGTGAGTCTGTTGCTGAATTACTTCAATTCCAAGTGTTTAAAAGAAAAACTAAACAAGCTTAGAAACAAATGACTGCTGAGTTTACACAACAGACTTAATCACAATACTAGATTTAAAAAAAAGGAAGTTTGACAGAAAAAGATGTAATTTTCTCTGTACTTTACTTGGCAATAATCTCCTGGGCATAATCCAGTTCATAAATGTAGATTAAGCAGAGTAAATATACACCTACCTATTAGCCAGGGAAACCAATACTTGGACATCCTCCCATCTATCTGCATGTCCCAGGGATGCACAAAGAGACAGCAATTTAACTTTTCAGCAGCCTGCAGCAAAAAGAAAAAGTCCAAATCTTGACTAATCATAGCAAAATACATCTTAGATCTTAGTCAATGTCCTGCAAATCTGTACTGAGCAGTAGTACTAGTAATGAAAATAGGCCCACAAGTAAGAACTGTAAGCAAGAGTTGGCTATGTTTACTCCTCTGGGCCAGATTCTGAAGTCCTCACTCAGTTTCACAGCTCTTCCTGTAACTACAGGACTGGAAGCATAGATGATAACATCTCTTCAGTGAACCAAGTGTTCCTCAGAATAATGCAGTACATAAATGCTTTCCCAGCTATGTTTTTCAGCCATCCTGCAGTATAAAACTCACTTGAAGCAAACATTCTTTTGGTTTCATTACACATATGAGAATGAATTCCCGTAATGTCTTATAGAATCATTTGAGGATGGTTTTGCAGAATTGTTCCAGCTGCATTCAGAAATTTTCACTGAGTGGCACTACATTTGTCCCCTTTGGCCCTCTGCCTGGCTCAAAAAAAATTAAAAATATTCCTAATCCTTCCTAAGGGTTCAAAATCTGTCTGTATTCTGATCAGTAATCCATCTCTACATACGTATGGTAATTTTTCCAAAACTACTGACATCTTTGGAAAGGAAAACAGAAGACTAGTGCTGGATGCTGACTCTGTGTAATTTAACTGTGCACTTAAATTTAAATACACAGTCATCAGAGTCATTCGTATGCTTAACCAGGATTTAACAGCTTCATTTTGTCAGATGTATTTCTGGACATGCTCTTGTTGCTAAGGAGATTATTACACATTTGAAAAATTTGGGTTTATTTACCCATACATGAATAAATAAAAGCTGCAACCTTGGGATGGTGGAGAATAATTGCCATCTACATTTGTAAACTAAAAATAGCAATTCAATAACTGGCCTGGTAGTTTGGCAAAGTTCAAGATCCAATATGGTTTAATTTCATAATCTGTATTATCCAGAGATGTTTCTAAAAATGAAAGGGATTACTTCCTACATGTGTGAAACACAACCTGAAGGATGCATAGTGTAAGAGAGAGATCCCAGAACAAGAGAGGGATCTCAGTAGCAGAGAGACATGGAGTTACTGGAGAGAGTTCCAAGATGATGAAGGGACTGAGCATCTCTCCTGTGAGGAAATGCTGAGAGAACTGGGACTGTTTGGCCCGAGGAGAGAGGGTTCAGTGGAGATCACGCTGCCCAGAGGGATTGTGGAGTTTCCATTCTTGGAAATATTTTAAAGCCACTGAGCCTGGTCCTGGGATCTGGCTGTAGGTGGTGGCCCTGCTTGAGCAGGGGGTTGGTCCAGGTGGCCTCCAGAGGCCCCTCCCAACCTCAGCCACGCTGTGATTCCATAAATGTGGGCATCTCCAAGAGCAGATGTTGATATCTGACTGTATATGGCCATAAAAACAAACAGTCCAGGTGCTGCACCAACAGAGTGTCTGAATAAATTGAGCATCCTGCAAAATAACCTCTGTGAACCAATTCCAAGCTGACAGCTCTAATAACTTGAGAAACAGATTCAGAATGGACATTGATTAAATCCCTAATTTAGACAAATGACCACCCTCATCTGGACCTCAGGCTATTTAAGAAATGCTATCTATTAATTCATTTGATGATCAATACATTTGGTTTGGAAATTTTGGTCCTGTTTACATAATTCTGTGTGGTACTTTGGTGCTATATGCATCTCTGATAATCTCAGGGAGTTTTATCAATTGTTTCAATAGGACTGGATACATTAACTTGAACTCAAATGCAAACAGGGCAGAAATGCTTTATTTGATACTGCACTCATCCTCACAAATCAAGAAGGCAGATCTACAGTGAGAACTTGTATAATAAAATGAAATTTGTTATTCATTCTTATAAAATATAACATATAACATATAATATTAAATATAATATAAAATATGTTTCAGAATATGTTGCATTATTGCCATTATATCCTGTAAATAATTATCATTTACAATTGAAGTTGAATCTCTCTGATCACTAAGCAGATTAGAAGGCTCAAATGATGACTGAATGTGCTCCAACATATTTTAAGACAGATTTCCATATCACAGTGTTCCCCCAAAGAACGAAAGCAATAGCTACTCACAGCATAAATCTCGTACAGCTCTGGGGCATTCAGGTCCCACTCATTGACATGAGATCCTATCTGCACTCCAGGAAATCCAAGTTCATTCACACAACGATGCATTTCCTTCACAGCCAGGTCTGGAGCTTGCAGGGGCAACGTGCCCAGCCCAACAAACCTCTTGGGGAACTTCCTTACCGTAGCAGCTAAGTCATTATTTAATATCTGGGCGAGATCTAAAGTATCCTGAGGTTTGGCCTGGTAAGATATGAAGCAGAACAGTACATTTAAATACAGTTCTCAAATGTTATCACCTTTGGAAGTTATTGGATAAATGTCATTGCAAACAACTGATAGGTTTTGAACCCAAATTTGCTTTTCGGTTCTGAACAGCTGGAAACCAGCAGGGCTAAATTCTGCCTCACTTCAAACCCTCTGGGGGCAGTTCTGCTTTTTCTCTTGAATATTTTATCAACTGCTGTTGCCTTTACTGCTGAGGATGAGTGTAATAAAGTCCAGGTTGCTGATGCACATAAGTACCTGGTCTTTTGTGGAAAGCAGTCCCCTGGTTTTTTTATCCCCACCTCAGTATATAATTTTTATACATAGCAATGAATATTTACTCTCCTATTACTGGAGATGAAGAAGTAAAAATAAGAAATGTGAGATGCTGGAGCATGTGAATTCTACTGAGAAAGCTTGAGCAAACTTCTCTAACATTTAGAAGGAGATAACATCCATAATTCTAATAAGGAAGTGCAACATCCATGCAATCAATCTATGTTTTTTTCCCCCAATACATATTTAATGGAAAATATTCCCTTAGATAGCAGAATAAAAAATTGAAGAGATGTTACTAACAAGAAATTCTGAATATGAGTGGCATTTTTTATATGTGGACTTAACACAATGGTTCTTAATGCACAAATCCATTTACATATAAACATCTTGACCTGTACACATTGCTAAATAGTCACATTCTGAATGTATTTAGAACAGCATTTTGCTGTGATTTCTCTCCTCAGCCTGTCTTTATTTCTTGGAAGCACTCAAGATCACCAGGTGGAGAACACAGGAACTTAAATTTGCTCCTGAATTTTAAGATTCAAAGCATTCTAGGTTAATGCCACATTAAAAAAAAAAAACCACAATGACCACAAAAAAACTGGGAAAAGGCCACAAATACATATTTCATATCTTTTTTCTTTTTTTCCCTGAGAAAATACTGATTGATGTCTAGCTTTCATAGAAGATGTACATATATGTCTGCCTGCTAACACGGATTCATATTGCACATATTTTTTCTCTCTGTTTCCAGCTGTCCCCAGAAGGCCCCCAGAAGAAATTCAGGTGTTGTTTCATCTTTCCTCACTGTGTGCTCTGGTGTGGAGCTTTGCCAGCTTTGCAGATGTGTTCTCATACCTGCACTCCTTTTTTGCCTTTTTGTTTTCACAGTGACCACTTCAATTTGCAGGAAGACGCTTCTGTATTTTAAAAATGTTGTTCCATATGAATGACAAAATATTTTAGTTGGAACCTACCCAGTAGCTGAACATTACAGGGACTGTGGACAGGACTTGGACGGTGACTCCTGAGTAAGAAAAAGCAAATATTAATGCTTCTTTTTTTGTTGTCTGTTACAAATAAAATATTACAAATAAGAAATGTTACAAATAAGAAGGTACTTTGGTTTGAGGGGCAGAGTGTAAAAGCTTTAATGATATGAAAGGCTTATTTAACAGTGATATAGATTTTTTTTTTAAATTAAGGATCATCGCAATAAACCTCATAGTGTATCAATTTATAATGATTTGGATATTTTGCTAAGTGGAAAGAAAAAACACTACCATATTCATACTCGATAATTTGTGAAATCAGGTTTTTTAATTTTAGAAGGATTTAGGATGCACTTGCACAAACAATTAAAATAGCAATTTAGCATTACTCTCACATGAATGAAACTGACATTAAAGCAACAGAATACAGTAACTCAAGTTTACTTTGGGGTTAATTTGTCATATATATAAAATAAATAAATAAATTAGCCCAAAGATAAATAACATTATGTTAACAATGGTCATTAAACAATGTTTTCCTAAGTGCTCCCAAAGCTATATTGTGTTAGTTTTAATTCATCTTGTGTCTGGACTACTGAGGTTGTAAATATAAAAAAATCTGCCTGATTTCAGAAATAACTTTGATGTTAAAAATAAAAAGAATTAAGTCCATGTTGCTTTGTTTCTGCTCAAACACCAATCTATATCATAACAGATTACTGGAGTGAAAACAACAAACCTGGCAGACAAACAAAATAATAAACAGCAATTAGGAATTCACAAAATAGTTACATGCAAACCTGTTTTGTTTTAGGGTTTTTTTAGGTCTGTTTGTAATAATTTTGCACATACCTTGTCACACTTTGAAAATTTCACCTTGGTTTTTAGTAGCAAAACTACTCGAACAAAAGACGGCAGAAAAAAAACTCCAGGAGAATGAACTCTAGGAGAACTCTAGACAATGAGTTGCCAAAACATTTGAATGATTAAAATGATTTATCCTCCTCCTCAGAAGTTTAAGTAGGAGACAAGTGGAGAAGCTGACTCAGATTTCTACAAGTTCTGATTAATATTATGTACAGCAGTGATGGTTTAGGGGTAAGGATTAGGTCTGCAAAATTACATAAATACTGAATTATCCAAGTTGGATCATCCACCAATATGGACACTTGATTAGTCTGTTGAGAACATTCTCCATGTTTTCCACAAAAACCATGGCATCTGCTTTCAATCCATTTTTACACCTCTGAGCAAATTTAACATGAACCTTAAAGGTACATTTCCAAGCTGAGCAAATTTAACATGAACCTTAAAGGTACATTTCCAAGCTGACTGTTCCTAGACATTAGCTTTGGGAAGAAGAATCAGCACAGAAAAGTCTCTATTTTTTTACCCTCTTCAGAGGGTTTTACAAAGGAGAAGGAAAGGCAGTTAGAATTGATATATTTTCTCAAACAGAATTGTGACGATTTGTGTCACAGAACTGTGATGTTAATTACTTTTACAGCTTGTTTTATTGAGTTACATGGATAGCTTGTTTTATTGAGTGGATCAAGACAGAAGTATGAACATCAAATAGACTAGGACATATGATTAGGAGAACTAATTGAGTCTCTTTGGTCTACTGGAGACCATTTCTTATTACTGGCAAGACTTATTGGGCATTGCACAAACAAAGCCTTTTAGCATCCAAGCTCTAAGTTATCTCTGAGTTAAAAACACCTTTCAGTGACTGATTCTAGTTTTATTCAGCTGGGAGACTCCTTGAATCTTTGCCCCAAAATTATGCCTTGTTTGGAGGTTAAATTTTTGGGTATAATCTGTCTCAGCCTGTGTAAGATAAAGCAGTCTTTGAACTAAGTAGCTACAGCTTTCTAAACCAAAAAGGAACAAATGTGGTCCATATTTATCATTAGCTGAGCAGTAAGGATGAAAGAATGAAAAACACCAAGGCCTTTTATTTTCCCCCACCTAATTAATTGGCTGATGCTTGTATGTGTGGAGTGCTATAATAAAAAGGGACATTTTTAGGGCACAAGTCACCAGATGGTGCTGTAACATACAGGTTTAGACCTTTTTTTAACCAAGTGAGCACTGTATAGTTCATGAAGAAATATTGTGATGCTGCTTTCATGATACATTTTCTTTTCTGGAGAGCTGCTGCAGAAATTTGAAAAAAAAAAAAAATTATCCTCCTGTGTTTTCCCTTAGTCTACAACAAATATGTGGGGCAGAACTGTTTTGTAGAAACTTGCCATTAGTGCTGAGGAAAATATCTGAAAGAGAAAGATGCCCAAAGGCTATTTATGATCCACTCTGTAGTTGAGTGATTTGGTAATCCCCAAAATCCCTGAGCTAACTCAGAGAAACATTACAGTCCATTCAAGGCATGATTCTATGCTTCTGTGACAAGGCAGCATATTTCAGAGTCTGCAAAGGCTTTCTGGCATTCCCATTAAATGCCTAATGGTTGGAGTTTCAAATGCTGCTTTTCCAGGGTGAAAATGAAGTAGATGAAAATGATCTAAATTGTGTTTACATAAATTCCACTACCTGGTGAGTTCCCAAGCTAGCCTCTGTTATGTGTTGCACTAAACCTCCCTAAGAAGAATAACCCAGAGTATCTCCTAACACAGAATCACAGAATAATTTAGGTTGGAAAAGACCTCTAAGATCAGTGATCCAACCATTAATCCAGTTCTGCCAAGCCCACCACTGAACCATGTCCCCAAACACCACATCTACACATCACCAGGGTTCACCAGGGCTGTTCTAGGGCTTGACATCACTTTTAGTAAAGAAATGTTTCCTAATACCCAGTCTAAACCTTCCCTGGTGCAATTTCAGGCCATTTCTTCTTGTTTGTTACTCATGATCTTGGAGAAGAGACCAACTCCCTGCTGGCTACAACCTCTTCCATATGTGTGTTGAGGGTGATAAGGCCTGAGAGGAGGAAACAATGATCATAAAGATGCTGTTTTTACAATATCTGCTCTTTGAAGCAATTCAGGTGTTTGTTCCTTATGAAAAGTTGAAGATATTCAAGTTGTGTCCGCTGGGAAACTGATGTAGGAGCTACTCAGGCCTCAATCTAAGAAAAAAATAATCTTTAGTAACACAATATTTCTCTTACAAGAGTAATTTGGAATTACATTGTTAATAAGAACTAGCAAAAATAATTGATCAGTCTAGAAATTCTTTCCCTCATCCTCCAGTCTCCCATCTTACCACCTTATTTAGTGGCTTGCATGTAACATGATGGAAAATAAATTTGCAAATTTGGTATCTGGTTAAGTTTCTAAATGAGGAAAACTCCCTTTTCTGACAAAGTCATTGTACCTGTTCTCTCGGCTCAGAGTCCTCCAGCAAAAACACAGAATGAAGCTGCAACATGGCTCAACAGAAAAAAGGTATTAGGAAAGGAAACAGACATACAAGAAATCCTGGGTAAAAATAATATTTTTAATATCTGGAACGAAAATTAAAGGGTTTCCTCCTCCTTTAGGTGAATCACGTTTTAACTGGAATGTATGGTGCCATTTCAAGTCCAGGCTCAGTCATCTTTTTGTCAATGAGTTCCTTGGTGCCTTAAATCCTACCAAAATTAATAAATTCTAGTGGGGAATAAATTGCTACTGAGAATGAGGAAAGTTATGGGCACAGGTTCCTTCTGAGTTTAAAGCATTTCAGGTTCCAATTACTTTCAACCAGATTTAAACCGAGGAATTAGTATGCTAAACCTTTTTTTTTAATATTGTTGTTGAGCACTTTCAGATGGACTGACAGAGAAGTTGTTATTCTAAATGAAGCACAAAAATTTGATTTCCTTCATGAAGGTACCTGACTGGTCCATCTCCTTGATCCGTACTTCTGGATCCCAGCAGTTCTCTTGAATAACTCTAAAAACCTTTCCATCCTTCATCATCTTTGCCTGTCCCTGTGAAATGACATTTTCATACATTATAAATGTGACAAAGTAGTACCTGCTAATTTATAGTCTCTTGAGTATATTGTGCTCCTTACAGAAATTCAGTGGCAAAATTTTGATCTTTTATTTCTACTCAGTAGGTATTTTTAAACAAAGACTGTTTCTAAAATAGAAATTAAGAGAACAGTCATTTATAGTTCAGATTTAATTCTTCAGAATAATAATTAAAAAACCCCCTTCCTTTTGCAATGTACATCAGTCCAAATTTATTTGGAAAAGATACCAGGTACCTTAATCCAAGTTTATCCTCAAACCAAATTTTGACCTCAAAACAATGCTCTAATTAAATCTGTGCTAAATTTTCCCTTTGGGTATGTATGTGTTCTTTTAAAGTCAATAGCATCACAATGATTCCAGTAACTACAAAGTAATTGTGCAACACAGTTAATTTCAGTCCAGTGATTTCCTATCACCAGTGATACTGAGACAAAAGGAGACATATTGTGTTGTCTTCAGATTATGTTTTCTCCTTGGGAAGAAAAAAATTATTGAAGAATTTGGGGAAAAAAAAATCCCAACAAAACTTAAACACAGTATAAACCCATGATCTGAATTAGGGAAAAACCTTTCTCATATCCCACCAATTTCCAGACTTAGGAAGTTCAAAATGTTATCACAGTCATGAAATTTAATAGCGTTCCTTTATCAGCATGGAAACTTAAAATGTCATATTTGGTTGATGTGTGAATTGTTCCAAGACAGGCACAGTGTCACCACATTAAGCAAATTGTCTGTTACAATTAGGGGCACCCACCAGCTGCTACAGACACAGCAGGATTTCTGTTGGCACAAATGGATGAGATACAACTCCCCAACACCTGCAAGCTCTGAGTATTTGGTGGTTGTTTTAGTCGGCTGTAGGGGTAAATGGAAAGTCAGGAGATGTTGTGTACGTGGGGTGGGTATGTGCAGTCACACAGCAGAGGCACTGGGCAGAGAACACACTCCATCTGCACGTGAAAACTGAAACCCACACAAGGAAACAGCAGCTATTCCCTCACCTTCCCAGGAAACAGGAGCTGAGGGCAAGGCAGTCTTCGGACACTTCAAGAAAGGGATTTCTCTTTCTCTCTCTCCACTTTATTTTTCCTCACAAATTTGGTGTTATTTAGGATCCTGGCAATTTTTTCTAAAGAGAAGATCCTGGTGAATCAGAATATTTACTACTAATGTGCTCAACCAGGATGGGTTCTGTCCCCTTTTGAGAACTCAAACTGTTCTTAACCTTGAATTTGTTATTAACTTCATACATCATTCACAAATATACTGTCCTAATGAATATTTTAAAGCCCTCCTCAACAAATCTAAGTGTGCTGCCTTGGCAACCTGTCAAGATTCTTGTTAGCTGTATCACAGCTTGTGAAAATTACTTGGAATATTACAACTATAGGGTCCTGATCCCCTGGTGAAATACTTCAGATTCTTGTAAAACTGGTTTTCCAACCTAATGGAGAGGTTTACTGCAGCCATACACTCAAATACATTAAGAAAAGTTTAGTGCACTGATGCAGGTTGTCCAATAAACAAACAAATATGTGGGGTGTGAGAAAAAGGCAGAGTAGAACTGAGCACTTCATCACATATGAATAGATCACATGAACTTTACTATTCCATTCCATTTTATACTTCTCTATCCCATCCTAAAAATTATTTAACATTTTAATTAATGTATGTGGCAATTAAGAGAGATACATTTAAAAATTAACTCTGCAGGCTGATTTGGTTCAGCAAACTACATTTAAAATTCTCCCATCACTAAACTACTCAGTCACATCCCAAATTGCACTTTTAAAAATATGCACCTAATTATTTTCTTCTAGTTTGACCCTGGTGCTTCAGAGAAGAAGCCTTTAGGGTTTTTTTAATCTTAGGAGTTAACATCCCCAGGCCCACATGTCTGAACAGGGTTTTATTTTGCCATGCACTTTCTGTCCTGCAAAATTTCCAGATGGAAGTAGGCCAGATGGAATTCTCAGCAGAGCATGTAAGGCCATTATTGACTTGCCACAAAGTTCCTCTGCAAACTATTTTTAGCACAGAATGTTAGCATCAGACCTGTAAAAAAATCACCAGAAATGTGTCCAATCCTTGTCTCCTTCCGGCAGCTGCCACCTATCCCAAAAGCTGTGCCATCCATGCTTTCACTCCGCAGGTGGCTTGTTCTTGTTTACTAAAATATCAATTCCTTTTGGGTTTGCTCCTCATACAGGTGATTGCATTCAACTCAAATCTATTTGTAATCTGCTTTAGCCTGACCCATCTTGTTGAAAAGACTTTCTCAGAGCTTTCCATTCCAAGTGTTAAAATTAGATGAATTTTAAGAAGAATGGATGCTGGTTCATACAACAGAGTGTGAGTTTCATCTTTCAGGCAAAAGGTTCTGCTGAGGTATATTAGAACTTGGCCTGATACTACTTCACAGGAAATAGAGCTCTAGAGAAATCTGTATCAAAGAGATCCAATCTTATTCACACTTTGCTTCTTGATAGATCTGCTGTGCAAGATCAGCTCTGAGCACCAAACAGCCCAAACCTTGCAGTGATGATCCAGCTGTATCCATCCACCATATCCATATCTCTGTGGAGGAAAGAAGAGAAAGCCAGTGCTAGTTAGTTCTCTGCAGTAATAATAATAACAACAACAACAACAACAACAACAATAATAAATAATATAGCAGTTCTTACAAAAATACCTCATTCAGGAGCAACACTTACATGTGCCCAGCTTTGAGGCCGGATAGCCTCACTGACTTCACCAGAAGTGCTGAAGTGGAGCTGGACTGGACTAATTGTCTGCAAACTGGTGTTTGTAGAGCTGGAATTTCAGTTTCCAGTTCAACAACATTTTTAAACAACTGCTTCAAAAATGCTTAAAGTTGCTTACTCCCTTGAGGTTCTGACTGAAATAATTTTGACACAGAAAATATTAAATTAAGCATCTGGCGGTGTGAAAACTGAGCTGACAACTTTCCAATCCGTGATCAGTTAATCATTAACACAGAGAAGCATTGATTCCACTTTTCAGCTTCCATGATTCAGCAGCAGGAGTGAAGGTCAGCCTCTTGTCCATTAATATTTAAACAGGGAAGAGAAGCTAAAAAGGAGAAGTGTAGATGCTCATTGATTCTTTCAGAGAGGTTCAGAATTGTTCATGCAAAAAATGCAAAACCTACATAAGATGTTGATTTACTTTCATAAATAATCAATTATAAAGGAATGAACTCTTGAAATCTCTGAGTGAAAACAATGCTCAGAATTCCCATTTCTCCAAAAAAGAAACATTTAAAAGGAAACTAAGTAAGAGCAGGCATTTGTTTCACTGAAGTGTAAACGATTTGGATACAGTTCTGAATTTCCTGTGATGCCAAATCAGTACTTAATGCCACTGTGAGCTTTCCTAACGTGGGTGTGAAGAGACAAACCTCTGACCTCGGCCAGAGACACAGCCACTGAGGCTGTGAGCTTTATTTAACTATGCAACTACTCAGGTTTTATTTAAATTGATACATTTATAGGTTTATACACATCTAAAAATACTGACATTTTGGGAAAGTTTGATGAGTAGCAACTAATGAGAACTTTAAACTAGATCCATGCTAATTGCAATTGTAAGCTGAGCAGAAAACAAGTACCTGAAAATGGTACTGAAGGAGCCCATAGGCAATAGTAAAACTTACTAGTCTGGTTTTGAACTTATTTTATTCTTTCTTCCCCTCAGCTATTAGTTGTAGGTATTGACAGTCCATATCTGCTTTTCCTGTGATTTTTTTATGCTTGTGATATTTTCCTGGGCTGTTAAATCAGTATCTTGTCGATAGAATTTTCTAGTTTGAAGGTCCAGTATTTACAAAGCTGGAAAGAAGAAAGGGAATTTTAGCACTAACTAAATGTGTGCATGTTAAAATGTCTCATTGGTTTTCCTTGCATGAAATGGAGAGATCTGTGTTAATGGCTTGAATTTCCAGAGGACTCCAGGGAATTCTGAGGGTTGTTTTCTACTCTGAGCCCATTAATAAACCATTGAATCGCTCAGAACAGAGGGAAAAAACCTATCAGGTGCAAATTAAATTTAAAAAATGTGGTATTTGCCTCTTTATCTCTGTTTAAAGAAATGCAATGCTGGCCCACAGTGTCTAACATTAGTGAATTTAGTCTTGATGCACATCTGTGAACATCAAGGAATATTTGGGGTCATATTATCTCGGTCAATTTACTGCCCTTTTAAAGTACTTACAGACAAAAATATTTAATTTAAAAAACCCCCATATAATATCAGAATGAAGGAATTCTATAGGCATTTTTATGAATTTATTGCACAAAGGCAACAAAATCCGAAACATGCAAAAGTAACCTGTCTTTGTAGTCTGGATATTTAAACTCCTATCCATTTAAAACAGACATAATTATTCTAAAAGTATGTGTATCCTCACCTACGTTATCCAGTGTATGTGTTTTTCATCAGGAGCTGTTATTATTACAAATAGGAGGCTCAACTAGATATTTATAAAAACCTTCCTAGTTAAACAAGGAAAAAAAAATTCTTTCCAGGAGGTTTTGTGCATAATGATGTTATTTTTCAAGACTAATGAAGGAATAATCCTATGTATGTTTTTAATGCCAGGTTTTCTCATGACTTTTTTTCTAATATGCTGTTTACATTTCCCAGCTGCTCTCCCTCTAATATTGACTGAAACTGGACTGCTTGAAATCACAGAAATGCAGAAATAATAGATATGAAACCCTTTCAGATTGATTACATTAAAACCTAAATGACATTTTTCATTCTAAAATACATTTCACAGGATCGTGAAAAATATTGTGGACAAGAATAAATTTATGTCACTGAATAATAACAACAAAAACAACAACAACTGTCACAACAATAATAAGTTAACAGAAATTCACTTATAGCTTGAGTGTTCTGACAACTGAGATTTTCTATTTTAAATACAATAGGCTACTTCTTTCCAGTAACTGAAAAAATAGCAGACATTAATAAAATTATCATAATCAATTAGAGTGACCCACTAAAGTTAATGATTTCATGTCTGTGGGTATAATGATGTGAATGAATTTGTCTTAGTTATTAATTTTGTCTATTATTTGAATATTTATTTTATTTCAAACAAATAAATGGTGAATACCATTTAGGAACAGAACTGCTTTGTTTTTATCAAGAAAGTGGAATTTATACCTTATCATCCAAAAATTTTGTGTCTCAAAAAACTCAAGGAAAACTTTAAGAATTGCTGCAGAATAAATAAAAAGTGGGGAACAGAGCCCAGTTTTACATCCCCTTCTGACTGGACTCTTGCTTTTCAAAGTAGTGCAATACAAATATTTTACAGTTGAAAAAAAATCCCAAATTTTACAAAACCCTAGAGATATTTACCCCAGAACCCTTCACTCATTTTTCTTTCAAAAATCACATTGGTAGAAATGGTTGCTGGTAACATATTGCACTGAATATCTAAACAACTCTTATTACCTTTTTTAGGTCAGGCCATTCCTTAGGTAGAATGTGGCTATGAATATCGATTTTCATTTTTGAAGTGCCAGAGGAGAAATACTCCTTCAGTGCTAATGTTTTCTGTGTCAGTGCTGCTATCCCTCCTGTCCCTGGGTCAGAGGTTATTAACTTTGGCTGCTGTCCAGATCCACCTGCTGTCCTATCAGGAGAATGGGGTACAGTGGCCAACCAGGGAGCCTAATTCCAGAGGAGTGGCTCTCCAAAAGAACAAAGACTTGGAGCAGAAAGTGCCTGTTAATGCAGAAACTGCAGCTGTCCGAGGGCAAAGGGAAAATACTTGTTTATATTGGCACTATGAAGGGATTTATTTTACACAGAATCTAAAATGTCGAAAATAATTCAATAAAATTGAGTTAGAATAAATGTATGAAACATGCTGACTTGAATTTCTTCCTTTCTCCCTCTTAGGATGCGAAATAATTTGTAGAAGGCATATAATATATCCTTGGCAGAGTCACACATCCTCATCTATTCTCTTTTTCCTCTTGAATTTCCTTTAAAGTTTTATTAAACCCCCTCCAAAATATTGAATTTTAGCCAAATCTATGCTCTGCATTTTATATTCCCCCTCCTCATCATTGATTCACTCAGGATATTTACACAAGCTACTGCATAATGGTGCTTACAGCCTCTCAAGATGCCTCAATTATACAGTAATACATAGATGCATTTCAAATATAACAGCTTCTGCATCCTAAGTTAAGCTTAACTGGAGCTATTTCAGATTTCCTGTGAAACTACATCTCATCTTTTGCCCTTTACTCAATTTAGAATTACACTTTGCTTAAGATACCCTTGCTCTTTATTTGTGCTGTATTTTTGTCTGTAATTTATTCCCCCTGTAGTTTTATTTCAGTATATGTTACTCACACAATGTCCTCTTCTGAGTGTTTGCTAACCATTCCCCAATAAGTTTTTTTTAGTGAAAAATGCTGATTTTTTTCCCCAAACCCAAATGCTGTTGTGAATCTTGGAAATTGAAATCAAGCATCTTGAAAAGTAAGTGGCCCATTTTGTTTTATCTTTTTCCTGACTTCCCTATTTTATTTGGGCTTGAAAAAAAAAACAACTCCAGACTCTTGTATTTCCCTACTCGTTCACTCATTAAGCAAGTCTGCTTTGGATTTGGTCAGATAAGTTGCTTAGGAGTTATTTTTTATGTCAACTTCTTGTGACAGGGTTGGGTCATTGATCTTGCACTTCTCTGCAGAAAGAGGCCACTAAAGACTGAATGTTCCAAAGAAATAGGAAGAGGCAGTTTTGGGAAAGTATTCCCTAAATAAAGCAAGACAGACAACAATTTACTTTAACAGATCAAAACCCTGGGATTGAAAATAGCAATTATTTCTATCTCGAAACCAAAATCAATCTCTTCACGACCAGGCTGCCAGGTTAAGCAGCAAATCTGCTCTCCTGCTCCCAGATGTGACAGCCACACTGTGTGATGTGGCACTGCAGTGTCAGCCTGTTGACAGTGGTGTTCCTGCATGGACTACAGCTGACAGAAGAAAGAAGTATTGATTCATCTCTGGGAAGCTCTGCATTGTGAATCCACAGACGGGAGGCAAATGCTTAAAGTGAGTCCTCCAACAAAGAGATGTCTGGGAGACAATTCCCTACTTGAGGATAGAAAGCAGAGTGAAGTGAGGGAGAGGGGCAGGGAGAGATTTGTGCACCTGAATAGGCTAAGACACCAAGGGTCTTCAGTCACCAAAGCTGCAGGATTCCATGCAGAGCTCAGCTGCATTTCTTCAACACCGAGCTTAATTTTCCTCAGCTCTAAAAAAAGCCCTGGTTGTTAGTTACTGCTCCCAAGACACAGCTTAGCTTGCAAACACTGTAGTACTCCCACGCTGCATTTCATTTAACAAGACACATCGTTTGGAAACCACACCAGTTGAAGGCAAAATGTGTATCCACGTCTCTTGATCAAAGGGCAGTGAGACATCTGTCTATATCCAACATGAGCCAAGGGGTTAGCAGCAGAAAGACCTTCACTGGTTAGGAACAAAAAGCTCTTCAGATTTGCAGGCCCCCAGTGTACTCCAAACTGGAAAACATGACTAACAACTCCTTCAAGGTCAATCTAGCTAGAGACTATTCAGCCAAGGCTCATTTCAGATACACACACACAAGCCTAGCAGATCTATAGGGTTTTATTTCACTGTAGGGACAAGCACTGAAGTGAAAATGGTGTTAATTGTAGGGTATTAAGTGCTCTTTTCCAAAGCTATTTAGCTGCTTTTCTGAAACAAGTGCAGAATTTGAGATTTGGATTCTCCAGGATGGAAAATCGGTGTTGTGTTCTGGCCTTTGCTTATCAGGGTGAAAAATGTTTCCTCAGATCAGTGGGAAAACTCTGACATCTTCAAAAGAGGCTGCATCAACAAACACTGGTAAGCTCTGCAGAGAGCTCTGCCACATCCATGCTCCAAGGCAGCCCATTTTCAATTAGGCTGAACAAAGACACAAAGAGGCAAATTCAGGATGCTGATCTTAGGGCTAAACTCGTTCCAGTTTTTTATACCTTCCACTTTGCATGTTCCCCTCTGGCACCTGTTCTTGGAAGTGCACATTTGATTGTGCAAATTGGCCGATTTACACATGTGCACAGCTACAGGAAAGCAAGTGGAAAACTCTTTGTGCTTAGTAGCTAAGATGAAGTACTTAAAGAATACGTTCCTTTCCAAATGAAATAAATGTTGAGCAGCACACTTATATTGGTTGCTTAGCAACAGGTTATCCTTTGGCTGTGCTGGGGACTGCACGGGTCCTTTGAGACTGCCGTTACAGACCTGCTTGGAAATGTCAGAGTTGGAAAGGATGCAAAAGTCAGTAATTCTATTTTTTTCCTTGTGGTATCAAATAATTAAACCTCTCCTATTAAATTAGCCTGATCACGGAACTTAAACCTCTTCTGGGACTCCAAAGAACACAGACTTTAGTGGGAGTGGTGTGGTCTGAGTTCTGGGGGAATAGCAACAATGGTTATGGTTTCCCTCCTAATGAGGAATAACATTATGCAGTTCCCATGCAGCACTTTCCATGTGTAGCTCTCAAGTGCTATTTTTCACAGGAAGACAGAGCTACACCAGGAGGACAAATCCAGCTATAGCTACACCAGTAAAGTCCTTAACCAAGATGTATCCTGGAGGGTGGGTGGAATTATGATTCCCTGTTCTCCAGTGCAATAAACCAAACACTCCAGTGTGGCTGCCTGAGCTCCTGGTGGCTCACCCAGCCAGCTGGACTCCAATGCCAGGGTTTCCTTTATACACATTTACAGAATGCAGCTGGAAAGGCACACACACCTCCAATCTACAGCCAGCTAAACCAGCTCAAGGTGGCAGCAGTGCAGGTGTACTCATCATTAAATGCTGAAGAGCAGTAGATTTCTCACTTTGTTATTAAAAAGCCTTTTGCAGAACCAAACTACTGTAAGAGCCTCTGCTAGACAAACACTGCTGCTGCTCTGTGTCTTGAGCCCATTTAGCCTTGCAGAGAAGTTGGGATTTTTAGCTCAGGTGTGACGCTGTGCTGCTGCCTCTCTGATGCTTCCAAGATCTCAGCTATTAACTCTGCACAGTGAAGACGCACGGTTGCACAAGCTCAGGGTGATGCTCCCCAGGTGGGCTCTCTATTAGACCTGCCACAGGCTGTTTGTGCCACTAAAATTTGTAGTGTAAAGGTGTCCAAGGCTGCTGATGGCTTTGGCAGCCCTGCATTGCTCTGTGACCACCACTACAAGAGTTCTGATGAATCAAACAGTGGTGAAAGCAAACAATGTCATCTGCCAAATTCGTGACCATTGCTGTGTTCTCTGCAGCCTAAGTGAAGCCATTAAAAAATCCTTATTTCTAGAAAATATTACATCGTTGAACTTCAACTGCCAGTCTAAAAGAATAAAAGAAAATTATATGGCTAACCTTCAAATAACATAATTATTTTCTTAATACACTACTATTGCAATTCTGCAACTTACGCTTACCAAGCATTTATCTTGCATAGAAATCTTCTACCAAAAATGTTAATTAAATAGATATTTTCTAAAATGCCAGTATGAGAAAAATAGAACTTTATTTTTCTCCCCCATGTGTAGACTCAAGCAAATAAAAAATACTCTATTTAAGCATGTACCAGGCCAAGTGTCACTCCTGTGCAGTGGGAGCAACCAGACAGATACCAGCAGCATAAAAGTGGGCCAGAAAGAACAGATGGAATGAAGCCTACAGATATCAAAAAGTCATAATTTTCAAGTTAATACCCCATGGTAACATCTGAAATTGTTTCAGTTATTTAGAAGGCTGGTGCCTGTAACAAATAAATAGTAACTCCTGCCGTATGTTGTCTCAACATCTTTTTTTCCTGTGTGCTAGACAGTCAAATCTTCACTTTTCTCTCTTTGCAGAGGCCACTCTTTGGGCACATCTGAATTTTGGGGACAAGGACGGTCTTCTCAGAGCTTTCTCTGCTTCAAAGAGGAAGGGAGTGCCAAAGCAAAGACCTCTCCAGCTCTGCAGATGTTTACGATGTAAATGTTTGGGGTTTCCTGCTGCAGTTGCATTTTTTCATTCATTCATCTGGAGGGGGGAGCTTGGCAGAGGAATTCCTCCACAGAACATTTCTGCAGCTTTCACTTGCACTGCAAAGGCAGGTACTGCCTTTTCTTTTTTTATTCTGACATTAAACATTTAATAACACTCTCTGAGGATGAGCCACCTTCTTCACAATTACTAAAATAGATCAACGACTTCCTGGCTGTGTTTAAATGTGCTTTACTAATTTGCTTGATTTTTTTCTTTATTTGCTAAAAAAGATTAAGAAATTGGCACTTTCTTGGTCACAACTACAGCCAGGACTGTATTGCAGATATACCAACACATCTGTGTTAATTTCTGAGTGTGAAGACCAGAAAAAAGCCGCTCCTAAATAAGATCTATTTTCCCCTTCAGGATATTGCCACTCATTTCCATCTAATGTTTCATGTAAACTTTTTAACAATTGAAAAAAATTGCAGGTGTTTTAGAAGAACTCTATGGTAATTAATAATTTCAGACCCAACAGCAAGACCCCTTAAGTCACCAGGAAACCCAATTGTTACAGAAGACATCAATCAAGTGGAGATTCAAAAAGTAATTTTGAGCCCCTGGAAAGACAGGCCCATTTGAATGAAGACTCACAGGTAAACCCTGCCTGGAGTTCACTAATTAAACACCAGAGCCCTGGTTTTGGAGTAGCTCTGGTGGCCCCTGCCAGCTTGGTGCCTCAAAAGCAAGGTGTGCATTAGAAATCACAAATTTGTGAGCAATGTTTGTGCAGCTCGCTGGGAATGCTGCAGGCTGCAGTTTGTAGAGCAGCAAACAGTGACTGCAGAGTTCCCAGAGAGCTCGGATCTCCCAGTGATTTGGGGTAAAAACTCCTCTGGGTTTTGCCTGTGGGAGGGGACGAGGGCTGGCGCTCCCTCCTCGTGGCCGATGCCGCAATGCCAGAGCAGGACTGGGGGAGCTGCTGTGAGCTCAGTGGTGATTTATACTTGATGTTTCACACGTTCATATCATGCACTGGCTGCTGAATGGGTGTTTTAAGATCCCTTTGTCTCTAGTAATTCAGCTTTTTTAGGAACAGAAAGAATACACATGCCTCCAAATATCCATTTTTCTAACATGCTTGCTTGTCTTTGCTGTATGTTATTGAACAACTGGGTGCATTAAATCCCTTGGGGGCTTGGAGCACAACCATTAGGATCCCAGTGTGGAATGCATGCTTCAAATACCAGGACTGGGATGTTGATTTTCACTAAGTGTTCACCATTGACTAAATAATAAAGTAAATTCCTGTCGCTAACCCTTCCATATGAAAATCTGTTAATTAGCAGTAAGATTTCATACCATTTGTGCAACTCGCAAGTTTTGGATCCTAGTAATGAAATAAGCGTGTTTATTAAAATTAACCTATAATACTTAACAGTAATCAATGTCTACTAATTTATAACATTACTAACCAACTAAAAGCTACATTCAATCACTTCATCTCAAGTGACAAGAGGAAACCAGTTGCTCTATTCAGTGGATCTATACCCTAGTTCATATTTGCAGTTTGTAGGTACTGCAACAACTTGGTTGAAGGCAGCTCTCATGAGGTATTTTTTATAGCAGTGTTACAAAAGGGTTGAATCCCATCTCCCATCATAGGCAAATAAAAACCATGAACACTTCTATGTCAAAGAATCATACATTGCATTATCTACAGCCATGCACTGCACAGGACAATTAAAATCAGAGTTCATAGAACCTCAGGGCATAGCACGAGGAAAATAAAGTTTTAAACAGAAAACACAAACAGTTTAACAGCCCGAGTTCATGGCAGTCTTTGGGTAAGTTTCTCCAGGGGGCCTCAATCTGTCCTCTTCACAAAAGCCAATTTAGAAACAAGCACAGGTTCTACTTTTCTATGATGTGTTCCAACAGCATGAGGATTTAAAAGACCTTTTTAATACTAAGCTAATATTTACTTGATTTCTTGTCCTTGGATACTTTTCAATTATTGGCCCAGGCTAACAGAACTGGTTCATCCAGCTCATATTCTGCACCTCTCTTACAGTAAAATGTTGCAATGTTGGATTACCCCTTTCCCTTTGGAGCCTCTTGCATTCTACATAAAGAATAAAGAAAAAGCACAGCTCAGGCAGTGGAATACAGGGAAGTGTACCCTGGATAACACATACCTGATCAGTTCTTTTGAAGGTGTTGGATTTCTGCTCCACCTCAGCTGGCAGTTCCCTGGTCAGGACCTTAGGTTCTAGAAGCCTCACTCTTGAGCAACACATACTTCTGTAAGGAGATGGCTAATAGTTCATCTAGGTGGAGGCAACAGCAGCATCTCTATATTTAAACTTGAAGTGATAAATTATTCTGATTACTTATCCTGAATTAGTTACTAAATTAAAGAAAAAAAAAAAAGCTAATGTGGGGCTCTTTATTTAAAAACAATCTTCAGCACTGCAGCTTTACTTAGGACACTTCCTATCACTTCAGCTGAAGCCATGCAGCCAGAAAGGAAGCAATCTGCAGCACTGAAGTCACTCTTTAAATGTTAAATGCAGAAATGGTTGGACAAGTTTTATTCTAAAAAGCACATTGCACACATGATCAGATATTGTTGCCATGGCTGACTTCCTTTATTGCTTTGAGTAAAGCCATATTTGATCCATTAAGGATGGATTGGGTTGCTGTTAGGTAGAAGTAGGTCAAGTGATTTTTAAGCCACAGTTCTAAGCATAGACTAAGAGCAAACACTATTGATCATTTCTTATTTTTTAAATCTTTAGCATGTGCAATTATAGTCAACCTATAAATTAACTTGCACTTAATGCATAATGCCATCTAGTGGGAAAATCAACAAGCTAGAGGCAACAAATCTGGATATCCCATGCAATATCAACCTAATTAGTGTTGCAACCAGTGGACAGTTTTAATACAGAAATAAGTTTAAAGCAAAAGAACCTCTATTAAAAAAAAAAACTTCACAGATGATCGTTAAGGTCCCTCCCACCTCAAATTGTTCCATGACTCTATGAAAATTTAAATATCTTCTAAACATGTTTTATCCTCAAAATTAAGATAAGCAAAAAAACTCAATGAACTCCTATTTAAAATGATTATGGGATGTGAAACAGACCTCAGTAGCTTCTTGATTTTATTTCCTGATTAAATTGCATTTAGAGATTGAATTTTTGCTAAACACAATTACACAAACTTCAGGCTGATAAAGGAGGCAATTCAAAGTTTACTGATACATCAGCCAGAACAACCTGTAATTCTGGATAGATTCACAATTAATGATCTTCATAAGTATGAGGTCACTGTTCTGTACCCATAAATAAAAAATGAAACAAACTGATCAAAATTCAAAATTATATAAGGTAAAGGCAGTAGGCTTATCATAAAATGGAGTAGAATAAGGGGCTTACATAGACTATCAGATAAGGAATGTCTCAATAACTTCATTGACAGCCCTTCTAAAGCCAACAGTAAAGCAACAATCCAAGAGGTGTAAGTCATCACTATTTTATCCTTCAGGAAAACATAGCACTTGTGTTTATTGGTAAATTAACCTGCTCTTAGGTTAGGATTATCATTTTCTCTAAACCTCAGCACATTTTGTGTCAACCTGCTTCGATATTACTTTATTTATCATTTACAAGGTAAAACCTTAGAGCAACATAATCCCCTGATGTTTATATTAGTTAAATCAAAGAACTTGGGGCCTGAAGGACCCTGTGGAGATCATTTAGTCCAACTCTCCTCTCTGGGAAGGACCATAAGCACCACTCTCCCAGGTCAGCTGTGGTTACCTGGGCTTTTGTGGTAGCTGAACTTAGAAATCCTCCAAGGGGCAAGTTTCCACCACCTCCCTCAGTAACCTCTTCTGGTGACACACCAACATCATGGTGAAGAACATTTTCCTAGTGTCCTATCTGAACCTCTCATTACACAGTTTGGGACTGGCTCAGGCCATTCATTCTAATTCTCCCTCTTCAGTTTTGAAAAGGGAAGAAGAACAAGCAATTCTGTTGTGGTAGTAAAAGAGATTTTGCACAGCAGAATAATGGATAAAAAATTACGTGCAGGAACTCACAGTGTCCCCCCCAAATTCTCAGCCTACAAGTAAGGCTCAAATGAGTAAGCCAAGAAAGAGCCATCCAAAGCAAAGTTAGAGAAGTGTAAGTTAAGATCATGAAGCAAAAAGCCAGATCTAACTTTTAACTAAATAACAACGACACCCAAACACCAATAACCTCTTACAAGTATTGTCTGGTGCTCAGCTGCTCCAAGAGCAGAAACTGGGCTCCTTCTGAACATGAAATGTGCAGTGGGTCTGTAAGAGTATTTTGAGGCTGTGACTGCCACAGCGAGGCCTTTATCTGCTTCACATGTCTGTGTTACAATATTGGTCCACTTGTTAAAAGTCCAGCTAATTAAAAAACACATCACTTTGCCTCCATTAGCTGAATTTCAAACTTTATAGGAAGAAACTTTTTTTCTTATGACACACACAAAAAATCCTGTCTTACCCAAATATGGCTTGTAGTTGACTCAACCTTAAAAGTCACTTTGTGATGCATCTCCTGCTAACAAATTATGCATTGGTATTCTAAATGTGACAAAACCCAGACATGTGAAATGAAGGCACTTTGGTACAAAGATAAGGCAAAGTCTGTGGATAGGTTTTTAATTAAAGAAAAAAGTGAAGAAAGAAGGTACTTTTGGGCACACAAACCCTGACATCAGGAAGACTGCACACCTAGCTACACTTTCTGAGCATATTATTTGGAAATTAATTAAGCCAGTTGGTTTAATAAAATGTATTACTTCTATTTACAGATATTGCCTCTGTTTGCCTAAATATATAACTACAATCAATTTGTATATTCCAGTATCAGCTGTGCTAGTCAGTGCATAGAGCAAAAAACAATCAAACTATATCAATTCTGTCAGTAAAATACAACCTCTTAAAATACACGTTGTAATAGAAGAATGTGAAAATTAACTGAAACTTCAGTGGTTATTAAGGCATCCCTGTACCCCAATACCAAAAATACCAGTGGTGTTGATGATGGAGAGGGAGCTGTCTGCATTACTCTGTGACTGCCTGTCCCTTGATAACTTTTAGGCATCATCAAAAGCTTTAGACAGAATCTGAAAGAGGCAGAAATTGACTTTTATCATAGTCTGATTAAATTATATGACTGACACTGTCATCTTTCTTTTTGGTTACAGAACAACTTTATTGCAGCAGAGGTTCAAAATATCACTGACATTTTGAGCTTCAAACTTCAACTGCATTTAAATTTTAATTTAAACTGGTTGTTTAAGAAGGCATTTGTAGGTGAAGTGGATTTAACACTCTTCATTCTATAGAGAAAAGTTCTCCAACTTCCTAAAGACGTTGCTCTCCCTTGTAAAACTGGCAAATGCTAACAGCCATGCACAACTCTATCACTGCTAATATAAAATAAATGTTTTAGTGGGGTTGTTAACCAACTACCTTATCCATCTTCCATAAATCCAGATCTGACAGTGTTCACTATGGATAGACAAATGTCAATATTCACAGTGTATTTCCCCATGCATGACCAAGTAGAGATCCATTGCTTTTCCCATTGCTGCATTGCAGAGAAGGTCCTGGCTTTTGGGTTCAGACTTTTGGGGTTGAATTCCACTAAAAAATGGCCCCTGTTTCTTCTTACAGGAAGAATGACTTGAATTATGTGATTCACTCTTTAGGAGGATGAGAAACAATATATCATGAGAATAAAGAATGCAGAGATCTATCATAACTCTTCTGCATGTTGTTGATAATATTTCTGCCTCTTCCAAAAAGTTAGGATCTAGAGAATTTAATTATTTTACCTACAGCATCTCCCTTCATTAAAATGAAGTTTTCAAACCCAAATTGCGTGTCAGGACTCAGGGAACTTACTTTATTTCCTCCAGAAAAAAAAAAAATAGGTAGTAACAAAACAACAGGCAAAAAACATGAGGTGGGTAACACATTCCTCTAGGTACTAGAAATTTGATGTCCATCAAGACCTAGCAGACTTTGATTTAAAGTGTCAAACATCTGCTTGAGAAGGTGTCCCAAAGCCCCTAAAACTGGCACACATAGAAATGTGTATGGTTTCCTGGCTATGAAGACCATGTTTTTCAAAATTCTCATTTTGGCAGTGGCTGTCAGGCTCTTTCCAAACCCTCTCTTATAATTATCCCTGCTAAATACTTAGGTGGGAATGTGCAAAACCCTAGAAACAATTCATTTGGCATCAGAAAAGGATAAAATACTCTTCAATAAAATGCAGAAATATTATCATCTCATAGAGTTTATCAAAACTTACAGCAAAAGTGAACTGTGGAGTACTTACTCAAGAGCAGAGAAGAAGCAATATAAGTATTTTTGCTATAGAGGAGTAGAAAGGTAAATCCCTCAAACACTCACATAAGGTCTTTTGATAAAGATAAAAATACAGCAAGAAAAAAAATTGAATTTTTTGCTGATTTCACACCAAACCAAATCACAAATTAGAGCTTAAAACATGAGAAAAGATGTGAGTTGGAAACTATTCCCCATAAAACCTGTTACATGTTTTTTCTGACACAGGCAAATCCCCTAAGGAAATGGGATACCTTGGGAAACATTGTTTGGAATAGACACACTTAGTCTTGCTTAACTGCAAAATATTTCTCTGATCACCAAAATCATCAGAGTAGCTTTTATGGTTTCCCATATTTACACAGCAATTTTATCTTGAATTAAGAACAGCTCTTAAAATAGTTGGAAAATGCTCACAGTAAAGATTTTTTTCCAAGACTTTCTCCTCATTTTCAGATGACATATTTTGCAGCCTCTGTTTTTATTCCTCCTTTGTTGCCACGAATGAATCTATCAATGCTTGTGGCTAGTGCTGGCTGTGGCATTTTTTGCAAATATGATCCTGCAACAACATTGTATAGGGAAAGGGTAGGTGCTTATCTGAGGTGTCATCAATTACTTACCAAGGTCACTGCATGCTGTATCCTCTGGGAATCATATTATGGGCACTGATCATAGCCTGCAGGAAAAGGTACAGTGAAATCATATTCTTTTTCCAAAATAACATTCTGATTACTTTTGATCCAAGTTAATATTCAGTCTAAAAATGCCAAGAAGAGAGACGATTTCAATTTAAACTCCATTTAACCCAGTGCAGGAGAAAAACACTAAACCACCAACATATATTTGATAATAATTTAAGTACACTCTGGTTTAAAAATTAATATAGTGTTGTGTATCAACATCAATATTATTTTTTAAGTTAAAAAACCAAGGTGACTAATACTAGGCTGAGAGAACCTGGTGTCCTCTGAAAATGCTGTGGGGCTACAGGTGAGCTACAGAACAAGAGCAAGATCTGTGTCTGCCTCTGCCTGCATGCCACCAAATAAACTATCAAACAGACAAACAGTTAAAACATCCTACTGAGTGTAGCCTAACTTGTTTGTAGAAGAAAACTATTTGTTTGTAGGAGAAAAGACTATGGCAGCCAATGTCACATAAGATGGGTGAGGGACTATTAGAAGAAATGATTATGTTTGTGAAAAAAAAAGTGAAATACAGAATCTAGAGGTTTTTATCACTAAAGAGACATATTTAATCTAGTCATTAGAGAAGGACATGTCTAAATGATCTCAAGTATCTAATCACCTCATCCACAGACAGACACGAATAGGGAGCTGTAGTGCAAAATTGCTGAGCATTTAAGCACCATAAACACTTATTGAAGGTGTTGCCTTCTGGAATATGAGGATAACTCAGTTTCAGACTTTGGTCCTAGAGGAGTGACTCTGTAGATGAGTACAGGAATGACCTTTATGGGGCTGATGGCTACCTGTGCTTTTAGAACTGGATTGGTTCTTAGGTTTGTTTGAGATATGTTCCCTGCAGAACTGCTCCTGCTGTAGGGCCATGAAAGGCATATTGATCAAGTAAGAAGTGAACATTTTCTTTTGACTCTCAGCCATGAAATACCTGATGGACCAAACTAATAAACCACCCTGGCTGACACTTGCACTTCCTGATACTGCAATACAGTGCCACTGACAAACACAGTATTTTGTTGCCAAAAAAGGGGAGTTTTGTGTTTAGTATATGTGTGAAATGCAATCCAACAAACAAAATGGTGTATGGCATTACCTTGCCCTTATGCCTTTAAGCATAATAAAAATAATCACCAGGTCAGCTGACCAGCTCTTTCCAAATCTGCAAGAGTGCTCTTAATTGAAGTGCTGCACTTAAGATGTTGGTCAATATGGAACATGGACAAGTTAACATCAATGAAACCAAGCAAAATTCCTTCTCAGGAGCCTTTGGGTGCACTACTGTGTTCTGCTAATTCAAGTGAAGACATTCCAGTCAGTGGTGCCAAAAAGAGAAGGAAAACCAGAAATTCAAACCTGATTGGTATTATTTATTTATTCAATGGAAGGAAGGAAGGAAGGAAGGAAGGAAGGAAGGAAGGA
>VYXD01005996.1:1199289-1395961 GCA_013397195.1 Hylia prasina
CTCTTTTGGTCTCTCAGAATTCCTTTTTCTGTGGAAGCTTTCTCATGTTTTTTTTTTCTTTGCAACTGCTAAAGAGGTTTCTCTCTAGACTGCCTGTGTCTGCATGGTGCTTATAAATTAGTAAAACTGTTGATTTTTTTCTGCAGAGTATGGGGTTGTTGAAGGTCAGGGAAAGAAACAGGAGATGTTGATTCCTGCTAGCATTTATGCATGTGGAACAGTTCATTGTGGAGAATAGTGTAAAAATCATTGTGCTGTGGGTTGCCTTTTACTGAAGAGGTCAAATATGACAATTAATCTGCTTGGGATTTGTAGTGGGAATGCTGTTATAAAGAATAGTGAGTTGTAAGGGAGAAATAGATAATTTGTCTGTATTACACTGACAGATAACCTAAGACAATGCTAATCTGGAAGAGAAATTCCATTTGCTTTTTAGACCAGTGTTTTTCCATAAGTTTCATGGTTTTCTCGTTTACCTTTAAACAAAGAATTTGCGTGGGAAAAAAAATCCAAACTAAACCCAAACCACTTTTATATGGGAAAAAAATGAAATTCCTTTTATTTCAAACCAGGAAAAAATGCTACATTGTGTAAATACAAATTTTAGTTCAATGCAAATTTGCAAAATACAAGCTATCTTGGGCAATTAAGTAACACTTTAAAGACAAAAAGAAACATGGAATGTGGAACAAAATCTTTGCGGAGGCGCTTTCTCTGTTTTAGAGAAGGAAAAATCAGAAGTGATTGAATTTATGCTTTAATACAAACAAAAGGAAGGCTCTGTCTAGGAGACATCAAAGAAGTCTCAAAACATCATTCTTAAGCTTGATAAAGACTGACTTGTATTATTTTTCCCCCTTTTTTTTGGAATCACAGCAGTATGTCTTTTGTTATTCTAATCTGCATTGTATGACCTGCTGCTGGAAGTTGGTGTCAGCTCCCAGGAGAGGTGATTAAAATCTGACCAAATGGTCTCTGAAAACTCAACATATATTACTCAGAGCAATTTATATGGAAACACAGGTACAATAACTTGGTTCAGAAATAAGAAAAAAGAAGAGGAACACTTAAAAACAGAATCTGACACTGTAAAGAATTTGAATGTTAAAAAGAGAGTGAAACAAGTTTCCATTTTGTTCTGCTTCATGGAAATGCTGTGGTTTGTCTTTGCTACTGAAGCAACATAAAGGTAAATACTATGCCACAGAATAACCTTGTTACCTATTAACACTATACTTTTAAGGGATATTGTATTATGGCTTAATTTTATTTTTCATTTTCTTTTGTCAGGGTTGCAAGAATTAAATGTAATATAGATAACTAAAACTGTGTCTTTTAAAAGGAACCTTAAAAACAATTTTTAAAGATTATTTGGGCTGAATTTGTTTTTTCCTTTCCTTATTTTTGGCTACTCTGGTAGTGTTTAGAGAAACAAACAACATCAAAGAATGTGGTCCCTGTCTGTATATACTGTGGCTGTATATTCAACTGGAGGGGATAGGCACTGAGGTACTGAAATCAGTAGCAGACTAATTGTATGGTTTTGGCATGTATCTTTCCCCATGGTTTGCTGAAAATGAATTTATGGAGAATAAAAGAGGAATCAGCACACAGATACATATTAAATCTGTGTGGAATCTCTTAATAGGTTGGCAGTTAACTTACATGCCACAAAGGCATTGCCAGGGCTTTTCAAGTGTTTGCTATTAAAAAATTTCAATCTTTGAGGAAAATACAGTGACTTCTGGGATCACTTTGCTGTCCCCGTGCAATTACAGAAATTCTGCTCATTTTGTTGTCTCACACTGGCTGCTCTCTTCCTCAGTGCTGTCCTTTTTGCAGGTTCCTCTAGCCAATCCATGAGCTGGAAGAGATGCCAGGTGATCAGAGTTTGCTGCCTGTTTCATATAAATGTCTAGTTGTCACTTTGGGCTATCTGACTCTGACAATTCTTCGCAAACAACTGCTATTTAAAGCATCCTCTTTCCACTTCACCTCCTGTCTGTAATGGTGAAGTGTTAGAAATACAGCCCTGATGTTCCATTTCAGTGAAAAACGGGGTCCTGCTGTGGTAATTGTTGGGCTACACAAACTATTCTCACTGCTCTTCCTGACTCCCCTGTAAAGTCCTCATTTAAATTCCTGTTTCATCCCCTTATAGGCTTCAAAACGCTTTCTTGCAAGTGTATCCCACATGATATAGTCAAGATACTAGGGTAGGGAACTGATGTTTTTTGATAATTGTAGGAAAAATGCTAAGGGGAGTGATGCCCATGTGGAAAGTAGGGAAGAGGTTCAGGAGCCTCCTTTTCCAGCCAAGTGTTTTTAAGTAGACTTCCTTTCCTTTTTTATGGTCCACTCCCCCATCTCTCCTTTCAAGGCTGGTCTAGTTGCCTCCAACAATATATTTTTCCAGCATTAGAGGAGGTTGGAATGGTTTATCTTGACTGATATGAGGTGTTGTCTTTGGTGGGATTATGATGCTGCCCTAGTTGAACTCTGAACACTTGGTAATTTTGAATGAGACTGAAAAGTCTCATGTTGATCTGAATACATAAAGTAGTTTCCTTAAGTAATGTTTATGGCAAATGAGGTTTGAGATCATTGAATCATAGAATTCTAAGGTTGGAAAAGACCTCTAAGGTCGAGTCTGATTGTTAACCCTGCACTGCCATGTTCATGACTAAACAGCATCCCTAAGAGCCACATTCACAGGTTTTTTGAACACTTCCAGAGATGATGATTCCACCACTCCCCTGTGCAGCCTTTTCCAGTGCCTGACCACCCTTTCAGAGAGAGCTGAACTAGGCTAGGCTGGGTATGGAGCAGAATGACTGCTTAAGGGAAAATTAAGTTGTCACCTTTCATTCACTAATATTGACAAGTAGGACTTAGACCATGAAATCAGCTTTTCCACTTAGCTGAAAGAACAGATCTCTTACTGTCAAGGACTTAATAAACTTAATTTAACTGCAGAAATGCTGTTCTTGTAAAAGACCATTTGGAAGTTCCAGCTGCTGTCTCTAATGCAGCTCCAGCACTCTGTGGTAACCACTGTGGTCTCATGGCTCTGAGAGCTGTTGCAGATGTTGCTGTCCAGCATGAAATTGCACAAGGCTTCAGTAAAATCTCTCTAGACCTAAATGTGTGAGATCCTTGAGGTCAGTGGAAAACCATGTATCATCTTCAGTGGTTGAAAAACTGGTGCTCCCAAAATATTCTGGCACTGTTGTTTTGTACAATATTTTCATGACCAAATGCTAATCAATACCTGGTGAATAAATTAATTTTGCTCTTCATTTCAGTGCTGCCTGAAATATGCATACTTGTAGAATTCTCATCCAGAGTGGATTTAATTTGTTATAAATATATAGCAATAAACAGAGTGTGATAAATGTTATTAAAATGAACATTAAATTATTCTTCAGCACCCCAACTAAGTGCCAGAATAATAATTCTAATATAATTATTTCTGGATTACAGTAATATAGGAAAAGAATGATAACAGAGAAAAGAATGATAACAGAATAAAAACTTTTTTTTTGCAGTGTATATCTGTACTATAAGGCTGCAGTAATTTCATAATAACAACTATTATTTCTTTCTGTAGCTGCAGTATTATGTGTTCATACTGAGCCTAGTTTAACAATCATAACAGAGAACAGGTGGAATAGAACTCTTGTGTTTTGAAACCCATTATTCTTAGTTTCTTGACATGATGTTACTAAAGCATAATTTTGAAAAACATACAAATACAGCTTCTGCTGTTGCAGTTTAGTTTCTGCTCAGGCAGCTAATCTCTGATAATATTGTCCAAGCAGAAAACAAGCTCGTTCTGTCTGGTATTTTTTGTCCAGCATAGACTTGTGATTCACAGAAAGCAGCGTGTTCATTCATCTTCCTGATCTGATTAGCCAAAATTGTTTCACAGTGAATGGAGGAGTCCTATCAATACATCAAAACAATGTATGGACCAAATTCTGCACTGAAGGCTTTCTTTGTAGTCAGAGACTGAGGGAATATTTAGAATGTATGGGTTTGTAAATGTGAGCTTTGTGAAGGGCTGCAGCCAGCCTGTCCCAGCGTGGCCAGGGCAGGTCTGCATCAGCCCTGGGCCCTGGGACAGTGACAGGGGAAATAACAGGCAGCTGGGTGATCACATCTGTCCCCAGGCTTCTCTGGAGATCCCCCTTTCAGCCTGGGAAGTGTCTAATCTGGTGATCTAAGAGGTCCTGGTGTTTTGAAGAGGTGAATTCCATTTATCTGGATCAAATCTCTGGTGGAAACCCAGCAGGTAGAATTCTGTGAGTGGGAGTATTTTACAGGATTAGCTATTGGCCCACAGATAGGATATTAAATGTAAATGGAGACATTGATGTTCTGATTTTATATTAAAAAATGTTTGTGTTTTGGAATGAATTGCTGGAAAATGATTTATCATAGTGAGCTTCCACATACTGAGAGGCATTTTGTTTGAAATGTGTGGTGCAAATGCTTACAAATTTCAGATTAATGCCTTATGCTAATTCAGATTCTAACAGTTATAAATGCCAACAAACTTAGAAATTGTGTATCCAGGCCCACTTTTTTCATTGGAATGACTACACTGAGTCATAAAGTCTCATAGGGATTGGCTGTAGGACATGACTACTGGTTTTCCTCCTCTCTGGTGCATGGAAATGAAGTTGCATGGGGCAACCACTGAGCAATTGAAGTTGTCCTCAGGGTGCTCACATGTGGATGTACTGGTGTAATCTCAGACAGCTGAGATGGAGAGTGACTGTATTAATGTATTGATGAATATATAATTTTCTCTGTGGCCCATTCCTAGTCATACTTGAAAAATGAAATATATGCAGGCTTTCCCTGATGTTTACACAATACTTAGTATATCCAGGGCGCAGCTGTAAGTCATAATAACACTAGTAAAAAGAAATCTAGGGGAAGGTTCATGGTTCTGAGGCTCTTTAATTTGGATATTTAATTCTTTAAAGATTGCTAATTTTAGACAAATGATGGGCATTCAGCACTCAGGCTGGGGTTAGAGTGTTTCATCTGAGAACTTAAACAGAGCTCTCCAGGATCACAGAAAAAGTGTCTTTGTGTTTTCTCTTCCAGGAATTATACAGAATTGCATCTCTCACTCCCAAAGACCTGAGAAGAGTTGTTTGTTTTTTTTTTTTTCTTGGCTAGGGCACGTTACATTTATTCAGAAAGTTACATTTCAAGTCACAATTCCATGCAAACACTTAAAATCAAGCAGAAACTAAATACAGAATAAAGCTCCTCCATGATAGTATGCAGATCCCTCATTTTGCATGTTTCTCAGGGTGTTTAATTACATCAATTACAAAAAGACAGATGCTTCAGGGCTGTAGCCTCACAGAAGCGTTAATGAAATATGGAACTCAAATTCCCAAGGTAGAAGTGAGACATTGGTGACTCTTGTGCTTCCCTGACATCCTCGTTACAGCTGCACCACTACAGGTGAAAATAGAGTTTGGTCCTAACCATGTTACACATAAAATCTAAAGGACAAAAAATCCATTGCCTGTGCAGCACTGGCAGAGGACAGCCTTTTGTATAGGTCAGTCTGTACTTAATAACGACAAAATGCAATTTTCATTCACTGAAAATGAAATGAGAGGCCAGTAAGGGCCTGTCTATTTTTTTTTCCAGGCATACAAAGCTCTAAGTGACTTTCTTGGGAGGAGAAAATAACATATGGATGTCAGGTTCAAGACTGATAGCTGTTGAGCAGAAGTGTGGGTCTAAAATCTGCAGTGCTTCACACTTCATGAAATCTTTTCCTTAGCTGGCAGGGAAATTGATGGTAGAAGTCTGTGAAATCTAGAACAGGCTAGATAATGATATAATGTATTTGAGCAGCAAACAATTAAAAAATTGTTGCTGTGGTGGAAGTTTGTTAAAACAGCTGAATTTGTGTTTAAATGCTAACCTTTAAAACACACCAGTCTGTTGTATTTTTGCATTAGAAAATTGCAATTTAATAATTTGCTTATGTTTAGTAGTTATTCTTTTCTCATGAGAGAAGATCATCCCAAAGAATTCTGAAATTAAAACAAGGTGATGCTGATGGTGAGGGAAAACCAGCACTATAACACAACTTCATGAAGAGTGAGAAACGTGCAAGTACATTGTCTAGGCTGCTTAGTGTAATAATCATAATCACAGTTCCTTCCTTTGTTGTTTTATTTTTCCTTTCCAGGGTTTTGTTGGGGTTTATTTTGCGTGGAAAAGATTGAAATGAGTCTGTGCAACATTTAGACCAGTAAGAATGGTGATGTCTTTCAATTTAATTGACATCTATGCTGTGTAACATGGGTAATATATGTTATATTTAAATTATAGCAGGAGGTTTTAGACACTTGAAATTTGGTCTTCAGTTTTGCCATCAGATCCCTGCTTGGATTCTGTCAAAGGTGTAGGCAGAGGGTTAGTTTTTCTTATGGGAAAAGAATTTAGCTCTGAATGGGGAGGGTTTTAGGCAGACCACTTGGTGCTAATTGGGTGGTGTGGGGACAATGTGCCCTACAGCCATCCCCAGCTTCTAGTGAGTGAAAAATGAGTATCTTGACTAAAAGCAGATGGAAGTAGTTAGGGGGAAAAAAAAGTAATATTGAGTTTATTGCATGTGATTGGTGTTAACTGTTATCCATAAAAAACCTGCTTGAATTTTATGTATAAAATTGAAAATAAATGATCCTTTTGCACAAGTCTCAGTTGTTGCTCTTGCTCTATTTGCTGCATCACCTAAGTGGGTGTGCATCTTCCCTTTGAAGGACCATCCCTGCAGTCTGAAAAGTCAAATGTATTTTCGTTCAATTGCTGTAGTATCAGTTCCACAAAGCTGAGTCTCAGCTTTTGCAGGCTTGTGCAAAGGCATGAATGTAATAACAGATTTCTTGATGAATGCCTGATATACCAATGGAGTTTGGTTTTTATAGATCATTTCATATTTTCTCTGCTCACCCAATTTAAAAATGCCCTTCTTTGCTTATTGGCAAAGGTGGACTTGTAATTCTATGTATCTGGAGCTGAAAATCAATATTAATGACAGAAAAGGTATGTTTAATAGTCATTGTGTAGTTTCACTTTGTTGTTTGAATTTTGTGAGTTTTTAAAGCACTACTGGATTCAAACTTCACAGGCAGCAGTGAAAGTAATGAAAATCAGTGCACAGCTTTCTTAGGTTTTCTTCTGCCAGAGATTTTAAAATATTCATGTTTTTTAATGTAATATGCAACAAAATGTAAGCAGCAAAATGTAAACTTGTACCTCAGTTAATTTTTTTAATAACATTTATAACTTTTGCTTTACTGGTGAGTTGATAGTGCTTCATGTTTCCTTTTTGGCACTTATTTTCTGTGATTTTTCAGTAACAGTGTTTGAGTTCCTTTCATTGGAAGTAGAAATTTGTTAGATTTTAATACTTTCTCAGTACAGAATATTATTTGTAAATGACTCATTTTATTAAAACTGCACTGTAAGAGAGCTTAGTAAAATAATCTGGTAGTCTTGGTAAAGACTGAAACATAAAGTCTGGAGGTTGGGAAAGACAAGACAACTTTTAATGGACACTAAGCTTCATTTGCAGAAGAGTGTTCTTCAGAAAAACCATAAAGAGCTCCTGTGTGTCCCTTGTGACTTTCATGTATGACTTCCATTACTGTTCTTTTTTCCTCTGGATATTGCAGAAAAAGGGACAGAAAAGCTTATCTTCAGAGTTCAAAGAAGCAGATTAGTCAGTGCTTAGTCAAAGAAGAATGACCAGGAATAACCAGCTGGTATTTTGCTAGACAGAAGAACTGCAGAGGAAGTGGGATAGTCTGACAGATACCATAAAAATAGGTAGACAAGAGGCATCTGCCTTCCAGGAACTGTTGCAGGATAAGTGGCTTTTGGCACTTGCACCACAAGCTCTCTTTTCTGGAGAGATCTCTGAGCCATTTTTGTGCCAGGTGTGATGCTGAGAATGAGTAACATCTACTGCAGAACAGGATCTTTGGCTGAATCCTAAATGGAGTTTTCTCATCAGATATGAGGATTGTTTATCTTCTGCTATTAAAGATTTTGCTTCAAGGAACTGTTAAGTACAATGTATCTTTTCAATACATCAGTGTGAAGGAAATACACATTTGAGTGCTTTGTCCACAGATCACATTCTTCAGTGCAATATTTTAATGGCCAAAGAATGACAGTATTTCCCCAGGCTCTGAAAAGAAAGAATTTAGAAGAAAGATTTATTATTGTTCAGTGGGAGTTTTAATAAGATGGAAATGCAGCTTTCAGTGTCAGCTAGGGTGCATAGTTGGGAAAAAAAATGTAACTCCATCCATTCCCATTCTGGTAGGGGATGATAGGTTAAGGTACTTGAAATGTTGATGTTAAATTCCCATTTAGTGTGAATTAAGTGTTGCTAACAGGTCCATGGAAAGCGCAGGGCACAGCCAAGCACTCAGGATCAGAGCTGGCCAACACCATGGCAGCCAGAGACAAAACTGATGCTGATTGCAGTGGTGGCAGATCACTTCCTAAAATACATGGCTCAGGGGCTGTGAGAAAACTGCTCAACAGCTCGAGACAGCCTGTACAGCACTGGTTTATGGGGATCAATTTGCATGTGTGCTGGAGCATGCTGCCAGGAGTAAGGAAGACAGATGTAAGGCATCAGTCTCAGCTTGTTGTGTAAAACAGGGCTGTGTGTATGCCCAGAGGATTATTGTGTACCTCCCAAATTGATAGACATCACTATTCTCTGACTTGCTGCTGAGGCTAACATATATCAGGCTATAATGTGTAACTATGTGGAACTAATAGTACCCAAAAGAGCCAATTCATCTGCTCATTTTTGTGGCATGTTAAAAACTAATAGTAAACTGTGTCTCCATTTAGCATGACTTGATATTTCTGTGTGTAATTGCCTGCAGCAAGAAAAGGAGAGATTGTTTAACAATCCTCTCTAGCCATGAAAAAATAAGTCAGCAAATTAAATTATTAAGATTTTTAGTTAAAGAGGTAGAAATCATAGTTATGTGCCCTTTACCATATGAGTTGTGATTGTGGGAAACCCGTAGTTACTGCCTGTGAATGTGTCAAAAAACCAAACCCACAACTATCTGATGCTGAGAAGTGGGCAGGAAAAGGATTCAATTTTTGTATTTTGGGTCCTGCCACTTGAGCAAACCCTACTCAAAGGGAAAATTCCTGTTACTCCCCTACTAAGAGATACTCGGTGGGTTATTGTGTGTACATTTGCCTGCTGAGAAACATCTGGTGGATGGAAACAAGGCTGTGATTTAAGGGATAATGTTGCAAGTGATGTTTAATGGCGTATGGAATCTTTAGACTTGAAATCACCTGAATACACTTAAGGTAATTTATAGGGACAGATCTTCAGCTGGAGGCTATAGATTTGTTGACTTCCGTGGGTTTATTTCAATTTGAAACAAATAAGCATCAGTCCCTGAAGTGTATGGCAAATGGTAGGATCAACTTGTACTAGATGAGGTGTTCTCAGACTCTGTTTAGCATTTCCTTGGTGTTTTGGTAGTAAGCTTTTTCTCACTTTTGTGAGGAAATATTTGCTCAAGGCAGTCTGTTTTGACTCTTCCAGGCATTTTTAAACACTGGGGAAAAAAGGTGAATTAACAGCAACTCAGATCCTGCTAGGTTCACAGAGGCTGGGCCAAGAATTTGCTCCAGGGACTGTTCTAATCCTGGGCATAGCCCAAGCTTTCTTTGTGGCTTTGGGAAAATGATTTTACTGCCATAGGCTCGTTCTCCATCTGCACACATCAGGCTTTGATAAATGAAAAGGTAACTGATGTTTCTGCCAAAAATTGGAGTGTTTTGCTGTATAGTATCTAACGCATTTATATGCAACCCAAGTCTTTCAGAGTGACAACATGCTCTGAATTTTGTATGTGCAGTTGTAGGAAGGCATTGCTGGATGCTCCATCTCAGTATTAGACCTACTGATTTGTGGGATAATTTCCACAGTTTGTTGTGGTTTAACTTGTGAAGGTTTGCTATTTAAAAGTCACAGAATTTCTAATGTACTGTAATGTACTGAATACATTTAGATGTGTTTGACTTGTTGCCTGTGCAGGTGTAACTTTAAGGTTGAGTGATGTGTTTTGGGCTGGTGAGTTTTGAGGAATGTGGTACTACTCCTGATGTATTTTGGTGGTGCAGTTAACCCAGTTACTGATGAGCTGGAACAATTTGGAGACAATTTCAAGTAAGAGGAGAGGCTTGCGCAGTTACATAGAATGGTGGCTGTTGGTGGAATAGCTTCACTTAGTGCAGGGCCTCTCAAGGTTCCTGAAGTACTTAGGGGCTTGAAACTTCTTTTTTTTTTTTGCTTTCTCCCTTAGGCTTCTCCCTTGTAGGTGGTAGAGAAAGGTAAACCTTATTAACCTTTCAGTGCTGGCAAGCTTATGTTTGTTGTCTTTCTTTGAGTAACCATTTTCATTGGTCAGGTAGGGGTTGGAAAGGATTTTTACAAATAGAACCTGCTGTCAAATGAGTACCATTGAGAAATGAACAAAAAAGGGACAGGAGAATGCTAGGAAATAGCCTGCCTTGAGTTCTAAGTGCATGAAGTTCTTGAGATCAAGGAGGAAATCTTCACAGAGGATGACAGTTTAAAAAATTTGAAAGTATCACTGAGCAGCAAGAAAGATGGCTTTAACTATTGACAGTTGTCTGGAACACATTAATGAGGCCTTGAATCTCAAGGAAGAACCTATTTTGCCGTGTGTCTGTTTGACCTGATGTTCATTGTAACTGTTCATGTCTGATGTTATTTTTTGCAGAGCTATGCTAGGTTTGTTGCAGGTACTTTTTCTCTTTTTGGGAAAAACTGAGCCAGAGGTTTTTGTAACGAAGCTCAGCAGTCCAGAGTTCAAAGTAAGGTTTGAAAGCTGTATAAAAAGTGCAGTTGGATTCCCTGATGTTGCCAAATGTTTTCACCCTTTTTCTTTGCTTTGAGATATATATATATATAATTTTAAATTTTGTCAAGAGTTGAACAGACATTTGAGGTTTGGCTGGTTCAGGTGTGGCAGTCTAAAACTAGGTAAGTTATTTTATTCACAGAATATATAGATAGATTGGTCACTGCATTTACTACTCTGTAAGAATCTGCTGGTGATTTGTAACTGAGCTGTGAATATTTTTCAGGGCATGACACAAGAAAGTGAAATGGGTGTCTAATGGATCAGGTTTGGTACAGCATGTATGGTGTTGGAGGATGTCTCCCTACCCCTTGTAGCTGAAAAAATAAACAAAAACCCATTTATGAAGGCTAAAGAAGTGTGCCAACATGAACATGTCAAGCAGAATGGTGTCCCTGATGCTTTTCTCTAGGTGGCTGGAAGTTTGTATTCCCCTATTATAGAATGGAGAAGTCAGTCTTTCCATGGTTTAGAACCATAATAAACAGCTTTCTGCATATGAAGTTTCCCTTTATATCTCCCCCTGGTGTGTTTAGAGTTCACTGTGAAATAAATGCTGTTCTGCAGTGACCGTGAGGCACGCTGGAGTTTAGTGAGCTGGTGATTTGTTACCCTGCCTGGGTACTGTGCTCATTTTCTGCATAGGCTTCCTGCTGCAATGCAGGTTTCAGCTGAGCAGTAAAAAACCTTGCTAAATCTTGCTTTTGCAAAAAAACCCCGAGTCAAAATAATAAGCCAACTTCTGCAGTAGAAGAGAAAAGGTTTGCTAAATATGGTATGACTTAGACAACATAAAAAACTACCCCAAATGCTTGGTTAGGTTTGTTTAAAAATTATGGTAGATAGTACTTATTACTAATGAAATCAATTTTTCATGACCAAATGCACATCTCTTGTTTAAAGGAAGGACATGTTCCTGTGATGCGATGTTCTTTTCTGAGCCTGTTATAATTATTATTCCAGTGCTTGGCATGGAGAGGAACTTCAGGTAGACGATTTGAGGATGAACTACTAAAGGATTCTTGTCTTGCCTTCTCTTTACAGCTACTGCAGCCTGTGTGGCATTTGAGGATGTGGATGGGAAGTAGGGAAGACAGAGAAGTTCTGAGGAACAGGAGATGATGTGCTAACAGTGCATCTGCTGGGTCTACAGGTTAATCCTGGGGAGGTTTCAGTGTCCTGTGTGTCACAAAGTCCTGTTGTCAAATCTTTGGAGCAGACTTTGTGTGAAGAGCTGCCTTCAGTCCCAGTGTCTTTGCTATTCTCGTGTGCATTGGCCAAGCTCGGTGTTCCTCGAATGAGGAAAAGCCAGAAGGTTTTTTAATCATCATATGGGCAGATGATTTGGGTGCTTTTAGAGGTGGGAGTCGTTTTGATGCTTGCTTTGCTTTTGTGCATTCTTGGTTTTACTGTGCTGTTGTAAAGAGGTGAGCACAATCAGCATTTCTTTCAATGGCAGTCTTAAAAATGTAGTTGGGCCTGAGGACTCCATGACTTTCATATCATTGAAGAAAGCAGACATACTCCCATCTGGAAAGAAGGGATGGGATCCACTGATGTCAGTGCTAAACACAAATGGAAACACACTCTTAAGTGGATCATCCAGAGTAAAACCCATCAAACCTGGCAGCAAATAGCTTCACAAACAGGGAGGTGATATTCTGTCATCCTGCCCTACATAGCAGAGGACACGTGGGAAAACAGATTGCACAACTGGGTTGCAAAGAAGCTGCAGACTAAAAAATCAGTTTGGAAATCTCATATAAATGTATAAATATAAGCATGCAGATTCCATGGTTTAAAGCAAGGGCACAAACTATGGGTCTTGCTAAGAAATATGTAATAAGAAATTACTTTGAGAGGATGTAGTGCTTCTAAAAGCATCTTCTCAGTTCCAGGGCAAGTGAAAGCTCTCAGGAGAGCTGGGGCTGCTGAGGGACAAGGGTTATAAAACCAGGCTTGCACTCTTGTGCACTACAGTCAGTTCTCTTGCTGCTTGGCACAGGAAGCAAAGGTGCCTTTGGCAGATAATGATACAATACTGGTTTTATTCAAAAGGAGTGTCCTACACTGTCAGTGTTTGAAGCACTCAAAAAATCTTGGTAGAAAATACACTTTTGAAGGGAAAGAATTGAGTTTTGTGGAGCTTCTGGTGTTCAGCTGTGTTTGTTTTAATTTCTCATACAAGTATAAGGTTACTCAAGAACAGTAGAGGTCACATGAGGAGCTGACCTTTGCTTGTAATGAATCTATTTAACTGTCAATCAGGTGATGCATTTTGCAGTTAGTTTAAGAAATGATGTTGCTACCTGTCCCTTACAGGCAGTTTCACAGTTATGAAACAGTTTCAGTCCAAAAAGCAGCAGATTTGATCTTTGGTTAATATGTGTCAATCTCCGGGGTCCAATTAGGAAGGAATGGAAATGGCTCTTCCTCTTTCCTGGTGGCCAGGGATTCACATTTTTTGGTGGGTAGAACTGCAAAAAATATTAGTTACTGCACAATGCAAAGACACCTTTTAGACCTAAACATTTACAATCTGTTTTCTCAGCTCTAACTTTCTGTGCGTGTATACAATGATGTCACTGGGTTAGGTAAGATGCAGGGAAGTTAATAAAATGTATCCCATTAATGATTCTGTGTAGTTCTCCCGCTCCAGGAATGTATCTGCCTTGATTTCACTTCTGTAACTTCAATCAGAATTGATTTTTTGCCTTTGTGTGCTTCTGTGTCTGTCTTGTGATGCTGATGAAACTAAGATAAGGAATGTCAAGGCCCTGGGTCAGCAGAAGATGTTGATAAAGGGGCTCTGTTTGGGAGATGCTTGATATTCACTATCTTCACTGCAATCAATAGAAATCCTTTGACGTAGTACAACTGGGAATATCAATATCTGGGGAGAATTTGACATGCAAAGAAGTGCCTGGCTTTAGGAAAATCTGAATCCAGTTGCCAGTTCTGGTGCTGGTAGGGCACTTAACTTTTCTGTCACCTTTGAGGGTTGCACTTGGTAATTCTGATTTAGGATGAAGGACTAGAAATTAAATAGAAATTAGAATTTTAAATGACTGATGTAATTTGTTTTGTTTTCATTGAGTTTATTCACATTGTATTCCTAAACCTTAGTAAAATCCATGATCTTGAGCTTTGAGATTTTCAGTAAAGAATACATTTTTCTAAGTGTTGATATGGTAGAATATGGGATAGAATTCCTCCAGTTTTAGGCAAATATGACTGTGCTAGATAGTTATAGGAATCAAAGAAATACAGAAGAAGGTACTTAGGATCTTGAAGGAGGTTTAGAAGCAAGTACATATGGTTTTATTGAATTTCCTCCTTTTAGCTTCATCTATTAAAAAAAAAACCCAAACAAGATTGTTCAGAGTTCCAGTAGATTGGGGCAAACTCCCTGGCCTCAGGGGTGGTTTTGTAGGATTTTTACTCTTTATTCAATAGGTTCAGAATTCCATTTGCTAACAGTATTAATGATGGCAAAGAATATTTTGTTTTCCCCATTAGAAAATATTCCCCTTGGCTCAGATGACCCTTTTGGAATGTTTTCTGCCTTTGATTGCTATGATGAAATGCCCGATGTGAATATTGTTTTCTGTGCATGAAAAATTTATTAATCTTACTGTGCTCATTTCCAGTGGTGGTCAACTCCAAGTGGAAGAACCAAACCTAATCCTTCATGTCCCGCTGTTTACAGAGGCAGCTATACAGGGGTGTGGCAACCCTGATTTCCTTCTCGCTCCACGCAAACTTTTGTCTGTTTGACAGATGGAAAGAGGGAAGTTTGGGCATTGAGAGTTTTTAATCTTCTGAGATTTTCATTCCCCACCTTTGGTGAGGGCTGCCCTGCTCTGTGTTTCACTTCAGAGCAGCTGCCATCCTGAGTCACACGGAAAAGCTCACAGGCAGTGTTTGCCTCCAGTGCCATGCCCACTTCCACAGACACTGCTGAGGGATGCAGAACATCCTGTTACTTTGCTGTTTTGTGAAATGGTGATTAAATCTGAGCTGCTTCAGAAAATAACGAAGTGATTCATAAAGCTGCACGGAGCACATGTTGAATTTGGAGATTAATAAAATTGGTAGGGATGGCTGCTTCGAGCAGCTATCAAGATTCTGACTATAAAATTAATTGACAATTTCTTTACTTTCCTCCCTGATTTGTTTGGGTTATAGAAAGAGAGGATTTAACTTTAAGGGATAGGAAAGCAAGAGAACCTGGAGACATGACTTCTTTATGCACTTCCATTATTTCCCTTCAAATGAAAACATTTTTCAAATAGAAAAGTTTCCTAGCTTTTTAATTTATTTTTTTTAAAATAAATGATTTATCAAAGAGATCAAGAATATCAGGCAACCTTCTCTCTTCTGTGCTCACTGTAGTGATGCAATATTTCAGATATTTCATGATACAGGACTGTCCTGCTGATGTAGCTCATATGGTTAATTGCCTTTAACAAGAGTTAGGTCAGCCTTGAACGTAGTAGACCTCAAACCAACATTTGAATATTTTTCAGCCCCTAGCAACTGAATGGCTTGTCATCCCTAAAAATTAAATTAGGCTCTCCAGAGGTACTTGAGAAAGCAATTGTTTTGTAATTGAGGTTTAGGATTGAAAAGGAAAGATTGGAGAGGGAGAAGCAGTCTTGTTCTGGAAAAGCACATTACCCTAAATGCTGTTTGTTGAGCAAGAGAGAGACTGAGGGTCCTAACAAAGACAGGAATTGTGTTTGCCTGTACTTCAGCCCCTGAAGGAGTGAACAAGTAGCTCCTGCTCCTCTCCTCCAGATGGAGAAAAGGAGAACACAGATCCAGCCCAGATTCCAGTATTCTGCTGAGGTGCTACTGACTCTTAAAGGAAGATGAATATGAACTCAGAGTCAGGTCTGGTGGACATGGTGGGTTTTTGGGATACAAATCAGTGGGTAATTTGTCTCCTCTGATACTTCTTCTCTGTAATTTTACCTTTATGTTCTGAAAAATAGGGAAATTTTTTTATTTTCTGAATAAAAAGCCCATTAGAATTACATTACATGCTTAGTAATATAAGATATTACTTTAGAAGTTATAAATTTTAAAGAAGTGCATATTCCCTTTCTCTTCCTCCTTTTTCCCACTTATACCTGTTGGTTTTGTGTTTGTTTCTTATTTTTTCAAGTGCCCACTTGTTTTGAATGTCAAGTTATGCTTTGTTTAAGTGCTTAAACAGTACATTTCAGACCATTCTGATCACTAAAAGCTACAATGATTATTGACTTCAGGGGCAGGCACTGTTCCTAGACTGTTACCTGGCTTTAAATAAGATGAACATTGATGTCCTTGCTGTGTGGTGTCAAGGGCATTTCAACCAGCTCCTCCTTGTTTCTGTGGTTTCCCTGGCTCTAACTCTGCTGTTGTTTTGATCATGTCTCAAAAGTGCATATTCAGGTCCCAAATCTGTACTGTGTTGTGGTATTTTATGCTTCTGGTTTATTATTTATCACTGTATGCCTGTGAATTGGATTATATTTACTATTCCATGCCACTGGGAAGGTTACACTGAAGAGGAATAATTTGAATACTGATTTTAGAAGCCTGATTTTGACTCTTAGTATCTCAGATCACCTCTTTGAACATTCTCCCAGTGGATAGTTTTGCATTACATGATGTTTTCTTAAAATGCTTAAGAGGAGTTGTTATAGAAATATTGCAACTTTTTTCCATATCTTCTTCATTTTAAGGGAAATTTGTCTGCAGTGCTTTCAGAATTATATTTATGCTTATTAATGCTTAAGGACTCATAGGCCAGGGCAATGGCCTTCCATCCAGTTTGTTGTTTTCAAGATCTAACCCATTGCTGGGGATTAGCAACTCGGGATTTCAGATTTAATTGTGTTTGTCATGGTGTGCCCTGTGTTAACAGGCAGCTTTTGAAATTTATCAAGTCAGGGATTGAAGTCGATGAAGTTTGAGTCAATTCTCTATCAGCATTCAGAATTTCAGGAGGAAATTTTAGGAGGAAGCCCCTGAGTGCTGATGATTGGTTTGGTTAACCCAGGAGCTTGTGAGGGGTGTTTTTGTGACAAATATCTTTGGGAAGCACAGTGTTGGTTGAAACACATTTCACTAGGAACCAAAGATGAAGAAATGGTTGTGTAGCTGAGAAGTATATTAATGAATTACTGACAAATATTTATGCATTGTTGACATCTGACTGGCAGCCTGACTTGGGTTTCCGTGTGTAACAAGATTGTAATTATCAGAAAGAGACCAGAGCATAGTAATAGTCCTCATGGGTACTTCCAGTAATAAATATAATTGAGCTCACTGAATAAGAGTCCTAAATGTGCATTGATTTTTGAAAAGAGAAAGAAATGGCAAAATGATTTCCAATTAAATATTTATTTTATTAGTGCAGGAGTTCGGGAGGAATCTTATAAATTTGCCACTATGCTTTGAAGCAATCTACTGGGGGAAATTGTAATTTTAAAAATTGCACCATGACTTAAATTTATACCAACTCAAAACACCAAACTGTTTTAACAAGCTCTGTGCTGTATAAATGAATAGATTAAAGCTGTGTTTGTGTCAGAACCTGGAGGTGCTACCACTGTGGAGTTCTGCTCCAGCAGCTTTCACACGTCACATGATAGCTGGGGAGGATGCTTTGCTATTAAATCAGCAAGGCTATCAAAGGAAGGGCCTCTGAGGTGTCTGATCTGTTTCATCTGATAATTAAATGGTAATTATGCAGTCAGCCATTCTAGTGTAAAAGTTTGTTTAAGGCAGCATTAGAAATGAAGATCTTATGTAAAGATAGAGACTTTTTTTGGGGGGTATAGTGCACTTTCTTGATCCCTAAAATTGGGTGTATCAATAAAAAATGTTCATGGATGTAGAATAAGACCACTGAAAGAAATATCAACAAAAAGATGCTAGAAAATTTCATTTAATAATTCCATCCTTTAAAACATCTTGTTGCTTTAAATGGAAAATGATTTTTTAACTAAATCAAAGCCTGCTGTGGAGTTCCATACCAAGAGAAGTATGCAAAGCATCTTTCCTGCATGAATATTGGAGCTAGGAGGTCTAGTGTGCAAGGACTGAAAAATATTTTACAATCTTGGTACTAAGTGTATGCTGTGTAAAATCTATATATGCAAGAGTAGACCCTATTTCCCTTCCTTCCATATGAGAATGTTTCCCTCTACAGTGAATTCTGTATCCCAGATTCAGTATTTTTATTTAATAATTTTGTTAGCCCAAATTTTCCGTAAGTTTTCCTAATACTGACTTTTTATCATCATCATCTACATACATATATGTAGTCATTGAAGACCAATTAAACATTGGAATGGTTGCAAAGTGAGCTTCACTACTGACTTCATAGCATGAGCTTTTCTGGTTCTGATTTTGCAAGTTGAAAACATTTGGAGGAACTCGAAAATCTCACTTATATTTTTGGTAGCTAATATTTTACCTAAGGGGAACAGCTCTTTCCAACTTATGCAGTGATTATTTCTAATCCTGGAATAGTGCCTTCTGATGTCTTAGCATTTGAAAGTACAAGTGATACTTGATATAAATTATTCAGTGTTCTTGAAATATCATTTATAACATAATACAGTGTAGTCTTACTGGTGGCTGCAAGATCCACTTGGCCTATGGGCTTATTTTGTGCAGACCTGGACTAAAAGGACTGAAGAGAGCAATGAAACAGCAAATGACATGGGAAGAGGTGTTTCCTTGGTTTCCTGCTTATTTTATCCTTTGAACGTTCACCCTTCACTCTTCTTAAAACAGTATCCCCTCTCTGAGCTGGGTGGCTGAGGCTGAGCTGAGCACCTTACCTTGACAAGGAGAAGGTTCAAAGCTTCACTGGGAGAAAGAAATTTTCTTAGTGCATCTGTTGAGTTGATCATATCCTTTATTTAGATTTGCAATCAAATGCATTTCAGCTTTTTGCATGTATTTGCTTCTGAAGGTCTCACAGTACCTGCACAGAAGGAGGGTTTGGCTCATCTTCCATGTCTCCAAGGAGTCTTGTAGTTCAATTGTAGTTTAATTTCAGGGCTCCGCAAGGACAACATTGGTTCTCCAAACATGTCTTCAGCAAATCCCAGAAATTAGTGACAATATCTAAAGTTCTTGGCTTTTACAGAATAATGTTCTGCTTAGAGGAAAGGAACCTCTGTAAGTTATTGATCAGTGTGTGTGCCATTTCTGAAGTAGTTATGAATTAAAACTTAAGCAGTGGACTTAGATGTCTGATATAATCAATCTGGCATGAGGAACCTGAGTAAGCCTTTTAACAGTTGCTCTTCTAGTGCATTTACAAATTTAAAAATCTGATGGAGTTGCATAGGCAGCCCTTAGACTTTTAGGATACAATTTAAGGATCATAACCATCAGAGATCTTTTGATAACTGGGCTTGATATATTTTGCTGATGGGATAGTACTGGGTAGTGCATGTATATTGAATTGCCCTATTATCATTAGTGGACTCTGCAGAGAAAGACAAAGTGCACAAATACAAATCATAAATATGTCAATAGAAGCATTCAAGTGAGGTTCATTTAACCTTGTTTAATAGAGAAGAATCACTTATGAAGTGTTAAGGGATATTTTATTTACAGTTTGGTACTTTGTTTTTCTTGGAAGAGGCTGCTCTTTGGAAGCAAAACCACATTTTCTGCCATAAAAAATCTTTAAAGCTCATAGTTGGACATCATCCTTTACTAACTCTCAAGTGACAGAGTATAGCAGACAGGGCTTTGCTGGTGTCTACCTGAACAGAATGCAGCATGCTTAACTGGACTTGGGACACCACAAACAGAAACCTTGAGGATTTTCTCTCCCTCACTTCTCTCACCATCCCTATCTCAATTTCAGCATCCTTTGTGGTTATCATGGGTGCCCTGGCTTAGCTAAAGTTCACTGTGGGACTTGGTAACACACCCCATCTACTAATGTCTCCTGAAAGCAGACAATAGAGATGTCTCTCCCCAGCAGAAGAGAAGATGGATTTTGTAGATCCACTGCCTTTCCCCCCTCCTGCTAAGTGTTTTCTTTTGGACCAGTCCCTGTGAACCATGTAGGTGGACACCTCATTTGCTCAGGTTCCTCAGGGGTATGACACAAAATGGCATTTTGCTGTCTGTGGCTTATCAGAAGCTTCCTTTTAGCTTTTTATTTAGCTGTTTATCCTAATGGTATTTTAAGTGGTGTATTTTTAATTTGGCACACCTGAACAATCAATATAATTGAAATACATTTTACAGAGAAGCTAGAGTGATTTATTCAGAAGATGCAGAACATGGACAGGAGATAATTGTCCCTTGCCTATGTAAAACTCACATTCTAAGCACCAAGTCTAATGACAATAAGAAATCCCTGAATTTGCAGTTGTAGCTATTAATCTTTCTTAATGAATGTTGGGGGTTTTATACCTTAGTTATGCAAAAACTGTTTTCAGATGGGAAGATTCTGAATTATTCATGTCATGCATCAACACATATGTGTCCCTTGAGAAACCAGTGCTGTGTATTCTACTGTTTGTTGTTTTTGGGTTGGTTTTGTCAATATTTTGTGGGGAGACTGGCAATTAGTAAACCAGCATAACAGAAAACTGCTCTCATAATGGCAGACATGGAAAAGATAAGTAATTTGACCCACTGGAGAGGATTATGTTTAAAATGTATCTGGATTTTATTTTTTCTACTTACTTTTTATCTCCCTGCTAATTTCATTCTTGTTATCTTTTAAATAAAATCAGCAGTAATAGGATTACAGATCCATTGAAATCCATCTCTGCAGACTGTGCATGATGGCTGTTGCTATGCAAAAGTGATTTTGTCTCAAACTGAGAAGATTCCAAAGATTCTTGGTGGTACATTGTACTTAAAAAGCACTTCCCCAATGATGACTCCCTTCAAAGGTTAATTTTTTATTTATTAGGCTTTGGGCTCTCCCCCAAACATTGCAAAGTACTCTATAAATAGGGCACAGAAATACAAACACCTTTAAATAGTGTGCATCCATAATGATTTCCAGCAATCCAGTGATAACCTGGATTTCTGTGTGTATTTGGAGAGCACAGCTGTTCTGACTGGAAATGCTGTCTGCCCTGGAGCTCTCCCTCTATTTTGTGGCCCACCAAGGAATTGTTATTTGGGTACATACAAAATTATTTAGGGTAATTAGTTAGGCAATAGTGACTTCTGGGTTTCTTCCAGCAGTGACACTTCATTTGAATGCTGGTTTCAGAGACAAACTGCTCTGGTAACATGGATTAAATCAAACAGGGATCAAAGTGGTTCACTGATTTATTGATGGCATGTAATTAGCTGGCAATCAGTAAATTGTACGTTAAGGATCAATGCCAGCAGTGCAATGGATACACCACAACATTACACACTTGAAAAACGTCTATTTGCAACATCAAACTCCCAAGTACTGTTGTATAACTACCCCTAACCTGCCCAAGGCAATGTGTGCACCCCCATCCCTTCACTACAGAAATAAAGTTTGGAGCCTTGCCTGGGCGTGTGCTGGATGTCACCGCCACCCTCCAGTGGTGACAGATGTGGGTGTTCCCTGTGTCCTCTGAGGCACATCCTCGGCACTCCCTGAGGTCCCTGGGTGTTCCTGGTGTTGTCCCATGGTTTGGAGTGCTGGCTCCACATGGAGCCTGGCAAGGAGGCTGCCCAGCAGCTCCTGGGCAGGGCTGTAGCGCTGCTGGGGGGACTCCAGGTAGTGCCAGGCAGCAGCTGATCCCATGCTGTTCCCTGCTGTTGTTACAAATGCTTATGTTTCTTTGTTTCAAAAGTTTCTTCATTCTTTTCCTCATTTCATCCTCTATAGCGCAGCCAATTTTGGGTAGACGCTTTGTTTCTGTCTTCTCACCGTTCCTGTAGGGATTACTTGAATCCTGACATTTTGTTCTCATAGACAGGGAATGCTGAATGTTCACCCTCTTTCAAGTAAGCGTTTCAAAGACAGATGGATGTTTCTTATTCTCTCTGTTGTGAATCCATAAAGGCAGGCCAAAACTTAACGGAGCTGATTGGGCCCTGCAGGGATTGTTATGTTTTGCATTTTGTATCATTCTCTCTGAAGTCACAGAATCAGGCAGTAGCAAAGCTGGCAATGGGGCTCCAGAGATCAGACTGCCAACTCCTGGCCTAAGTGCCAGAGACATCTTTGCCTCCTTGCCCTGGAATTCCTACCTACTCCAGCCTGCTCAGGTTTTTCTGAAGTTCAGGATAAGTATTTAAGTTATGATGATAATTGGTTTTATATCTGTTTCTTATGTGCATTAAAGTCTCCAGGCAGTTTTTTTCCTTTCAGAAAGACCTTGAAGTTTAGTAAGTTCATGTGGATATCTGTATGATGAGGGACCTGCAAAAATCTGCTTGTAGAAAGAGGATTGTTGCTGGGATTTGATTCTTTGTGTTGAGGAGTAAGAATTACAGCCTTCAGCATTTCTGGAAACCTTGGAAGGTGTAAGCGTTGGCTTAGCTAAAGAGCTGAGTAATTCACTCAGAAAACAGTGAACAGTCTGCAGAGCGTGTTTTTTTCTTTTTTTTCCTCTGAGCTCTGCCAATGTATGTTATGGAAAAATGGCTAAATGAGGAAACTCATGAAAACATTTCCTCAATTCACACCTCCCACTCAACTGACAGTTCAAAAACTGAGTCAGAAGGGCTAAGAATTGCTCAAAAGTACTGTTGGAATTTGGCAAGGACTTTGGAGCTAGGATTTTATCTCTATTTTGTAGTAAGATAACTCCTGCTGTCATGGGCTGCCATAAGTTTTGACCAGTAAAAGTCCTTCACTGAAGATTAATGGTTCCAACTCAGTTAATTTTCTTGCCTCTTATTCAGATTTTTGATATTGGGAATCCTTTGAGGCTGTGTTTTGGCAGAGGAGTAGGTAGTTGTGTTAAATTCGGCTTCCTGTGCTTGCTACATGTTTTATTAGATTGTGTTTAGCTGCACTGTCCGTGGCTGCTGTTATCTACAGAACTGAAATACTGCTGGATTGCCCATGTAATGGTAAAGCAAAGTCAGTGCTGTGAGCAGCAGGAGGCAGTTTTACTTCAGGGTTCAGGTGTTTTGTAGGCTGATGTCTGCCTGACACACCATCCCCTAGCATAGGACAGCCACTGTGGGGCTGTGAGGGTCAGGTCCTGCTTGACCAACCTGATCTCCTCCTACAACAACACAGCCTGGGTGGTTGAGGGAAAGGTTGGGATGTCTGTACCTGGGTTTTAGTAAAGCCACCATCTCCCACAGCGTTCTCCTGGAGAAACTGGCTGCTCCTGGCAGTGGTGGGAGCACTGTTCCTGCCTGCACATCCAGTCCCAGGGAGTGGTGGTGACTGGAGTTCCATCCAGCTGGGGCTGTCACCAGTGGTGCTTCCCAGGGCCCAGCCCTGTTTAATGTCTTCACTGATGATCTGGACAAGGGGATCGAGGGCACTCTCAGCAAGTTCATGGACAGCATCAAACTGGGCAGCAGTGTGGATCTGCTGGAGACCAGGAAGGCTCTGCTGGGGGATCTGGACAGGCTGAGGCCAGCTGTGTGAGGTTCATGTGATCATGAGAATTAGATATAGTGGGGGGAAGAAAGGGCACCTTATTCATACAGCTTTGGTTATTGGTTTTTTTGGCTTCCTCATTTATAAATCCATGGTTTGCTGGAATATATTCATAGAATATCAGACTGGGAAGAAGGGAAGGGATTTAGAAGAATGGTAGTTTCAGAATAAGCAGCAGTATTATATATATATTACTTATTTACATTTCTTTATTTGAGTTTTTAAAATTTAGTTGCCATTTGACACAAATGGAACTGCCTCAGTGCATGTACTAGAGCTTGAATTGATCTGTTTTGTGGTTGAAATCTGAATTTATTTTCAGCCCAGTTGTGTTAGCCATCTCCAGGATGATTTTAGACTGCAAGTTGTTAAATCATATAAAGGTTTGTGTGTGCTCTCCAATAGGAGTAGAAAAAAAGTAAGTTTCTAGGAACTTGGTGTGTGCAGAAGTATTTTCAGCAGCAAAACTGATACTACACTGTACCAGAGCAGGATGAGTTTTGTAACCATGTAGGAATTTTACTCTGGTCTTTTGTGACTGTTTTTTTCTTTAAAGTGTAAAGTAGAATCTGATTTGTTGGACCATACATGGTTGTTCTTTTTGTTTGGTTAAACAGAACTGGCAGAATATAAGTGTGGAATTCTAATTCTAAACTCTCCATAATTTAGCTTTGATTTGAGCAACCTCTTACTCTGTATTACAGTTTTATGTCTTGTTTTTGGGAAAGGACTGACTACAAAAATACAGTAGCTCTAAACCCACTAGAACCTCCAGTATTTATGGGGAGATTTTAATGAGTCTTTCAAAAAAACCCCTACCTCTAAGGTGAGAATTTAATATGTTCTAGAGTGTTATGTATTGTGGTAGACTATAGTGGCATGACTGGTGTTACTAAGTGCATCTGTTTTGCCCACAAACAGATATAAATACAAATTATTTTTGTTGTTGACATTAATATTTATGTTTCAGGGTCTGCATATGTAATAGGAATTCTGCTGGAAAATGAAGCCTGTTCCAGGCTGCTTATTATACATATGAAGATTTGCACCCGTTGTTTCATTCCAGTTATTTTAAAAATAGAAATCAAACAGATTTCTTTTTTCCTTAATATGCATATTGGATCTGATACAAGGACTTTTAGACTGCAGATAGCTAAAGAACCTAAGACTGGAGTACCTTTTATTTCTTTATTTTAACTTCAAAACTTCAGTGCCTTACTTCTTTAAAAAAGCAATCCCTCAAGGACGTATAGGCAGTGCTGTGAGGAGAACATTTAATCCAGATGTTTCTAAAGTGCTCTAAGAAAGACATCAACTCTTGTTGAGCAGTTTGTACCTGTTTTTCTTTTCTTTCTGTCAAACCAAAAAAAAAACCAAAAAACTTCTAGTTGTCTCAGCAGGAGAATGCTATGTACAAGGGCTACAGGAAAATAATATGCATTTTCTTGAGTTTATTCAATCTACAGTAACTCAAAACATCAGCACATTACATCAGAAATGTAACATAGGAGGTATTTAGGAATCTGTTATAGGTAAGGATTTTACTTTTCCTTTAGATCACCAAAAGAGGTAGATGCTTTTTTTTTTTTCCCCCATGTGTAGGCATGTACACAACATTTTTTGTTTTGTTTTGTTTTTGTCCACATTTCCAACCTATACCCAAGGCACCCAGATTCTCCAACTGCATAAACCAATCCTTGACTTTCTCTGGATGTCTCTCTTGACTTCAGTGACCCAAGTTCAAATCCAGTAAGTACTTGGAGGCCAGTGAACTTGGCTGACGTCTTTGTCAGGGTTTTTGTGGCTCCTGGAGTTGCTGGCAGGACGTTTCCACGCTGCTGAAACGTAAAACACCCTTGGCTGTGTCTGCTGCTGTCCAACGTGCTGCAAATGCTTGATTCAGCAGCACACAAGGCTGTGCCCTGCAGCTGCCAGCACTGTTCCTTCCTTTCTCTGGGTAATTGCCTGAGGTATCATTTTGCTGGTCTCAGTTGCAGCGAGTTGTGTTGCCTGCACATTGCTGCTGAGATTTTTGGGTGTGGGAGATCCTGGAACAGACCTGGCATTTCAATGCCTTGGAAATAATGGAGGAGGGTATGGCAGCCACCAGCTGGAACAGCCAAGAACAGCTGCCAGAGCTCTGTGCCATGTTTTGGTTTGCTGGGAGTAGGTGAAGGAAGAAAACTCTGCTGCTGCTAGGATAAGTCTGACAGCTCCTTCTTCCTGCTTCATCCTTTCTGGCTACAGATGTCGAATTTGTCAAGTGAGTTGCAGTTTGGGAGAGATTCAGTGGTTGTAGATGCAATCTCTGGGTGGACGTGGAGAAACTCAAACCCCAGAACTAGGCAGCTTTTATGTCACATGTGACCCAGCAACTGCAGTTTAACTGTGTGAGGGAAAGAAAGGAAGTGAAAGACATTCTCTAAGAATGAACAGTTATAAATGCAACATTTATGGAAATAGAAAAAGAAGGTTTCTCCAAGCACATGCTGGCTGATAGTGCTTGTTTATTACCACAAGTCCAGTTCTAATGGAGGCAGTAGTTTAACATTTTCTTGTTCAGCCCATTTGACCAGTAGATTGAGTCATTTTGCTATCTTTATGTGGTATTGCAAAAAGCATGTAGGCAGCAAGAACGTGTAGAAAAGTCATGCCCTCCAAATCCTGGAAATACTGACTGATAAAGTTGTAACCTTGATCAAATACATCAGAATCCTTAAATTTCAATTCATCTTCTGCAGAGTTTTGGTCATATACAAAACTTAGCATGCACTTCTTAGTGGCAGTAACCGTGTTGTGTGAAAAGGGATTGTCAAAACACGTATTATGTACCAGGACATGAGCTGTTCTGGCAGAATGAATCCTGTTAGCATCATATGAATATATCCTTAGTATACCCCATGTTAATACTTTTTTAGGTCTGGCAGAGGGGTTTGCATGCTTCAAAAGCACCATCATGGAGCATCATAAGACTGCCAAAAATAGCATTTCATTAGTAAGGAAGGGGCAAATATGTCTTGCTTGAATTTCATGTCAGCATGAAACATTACAGGTAAAACTGACAGATTAATAAGTTCCTAGTAGGGAGGTTTGTGAGGGAAAATTCCCAAGCAAGCGTTTCTATTTAGGAAGAGACTGCATGGAAAACTGGCTTCATTTAAGGATTGGTCATTGGTTATTACAAATGCAAAAATCCCTCCTGTGTTTGCCCTTAGCTCTGCTAGCAGAATGAAAAAGAAGGAAATTCCCACAGCTAATAAATGACACATTAGATATCACACTTATTTTTCATGTCTGTTTACAAATCTGTCAAGGAGTTGCTTGAACACGCTTTTTAGTGAAACAATGTTATTTTAAAGTCCTGCCTGGTGTTGGATGAGTTTGAAGTCTGGTGGACCTTGGCTATCTGTTTCCCAGAGCAGTTACCACAAGTAGGTTGTTACACCTGGAATGTTGTGTTTGAGGGATTCCAGAGCATCTGTGGGACATTCCCATATTGCTGTCCAGGTTTCTTAGAGAAATCTTGGTATTTTTTTTTATTTCTTTCTTTCTTTCTTGTATTTTTTCACATGCTGAAAACCCACTGAGGATGATTAGCAAACAATCCTCTGAAAGATTATTTAATTAATGGGAAATTGTAGTCATGCAGCTTGCATCTAGAGATGGAAGGAACCTATGTCTCTGTGTGCACAATGGTCCTGTGGTCTTTCCTTAAAGGATTTCAGGGATGTAAAGTGATAGGTTGGGAAGGCTCTAAGTCTTTTCAGCATTAACCTATAATGCACTAAAATAGTGGGAGTGTTACATATAAGGATTTGGGTAATCTTAGCAATTAAAAGAAATATTGGACATGGCTGAAATTGCCAATTTCTGTGTGGTAGTTTACAGAATCAGGACTTACACTTGGTACTTATTTATTGGTAACATTCATCATGATCCTTTCTTTAATGCTAATTATGACTAAATGACTTCTTTTTTTGTCATTATGTTTAAGATCAGCAAACTTTGCACCATCTCATGTGCCAACAGTTGCTGTGCTCATAAGCTTGATATTTTCTATTAAAATCAACTTAATCAGAAAAAAAAAGATTATATTTAAAGATTGTATTAGTTTGCTTAATAAAAATCTTTATTTCAGTGATGATACCCGATGTGTTCATATAGATTAAGGGTCCTGGGAGTGTGAACTGAAATCTGTCTTCCCACCAGCAGCTCCAGCCCTGCACGTGCCTCCTTTTGTGGCTCACACGTTTTGGGGTGGGTGCAGGATTTCAAATGCAAATGAGATAATCCTCATTAGATGGAAACTGGGCGTTGCAATCTGCTTTTGGAACAACCCCTTGGCCTTTTCCCCTCAGTCCAGATCTGATCGTGGCACAGGCAGAGGCCCCCACACTGTTCAAACAGCAGACAAGGGCTGAATGTGATGCAGAGGCACATCCTCTTTATTCCAGACAGAGCCAGTGTTGATTGAACACATTTGCTGAGCATCCCTTGAGCCCTGCAGCTCTGTTTATAGAACTTGCCTTTGCTGTGGAGGGAACTGATTAACTCTATTGAAATGCTACAGCAGCCACCAAAAGTGGGCCTGAAAGAAACATGAGAAGATGAAATATCTATCTGCCTCTCTCTAAATAAAATGCAGGGAATGATTAAAGATGAGTCTGGCCTTATTTAATGCATTTCCTTATAGGTCTTTACAACGTTGCTGTGTATTTGCCAACAAAAATACCCTCCTCTCCTGATCCTGCAATATATGTATATAAGTAATAAAAAGTATAAATATGTGTTATCAGACCTTAGTAGAAGCTCCATGCTCTCTGCATGGAAAGGAGGGGACACGAGGCTGGTTTCTGTTGTGGGTGGTTTTACATTACCTGTGTGAATGTCTTCATAGGCCTTTGCAGTGGAAAACTGATTTCTTTAAAGGACTGTCTGTTCTTTTTTCTCTTTGTTTGCATATTTGTTTTTAAATTATTTTAATCAAACAGAAAACTACAACAATATAATTTATTTCTAGTCTCAAATACTTTTATGAATGTAGAGTTAAAAATAATGGAGTCACTGTTACAGGTTTACAAGTACATGCTTTGAAACTTACAGACAGATGGGAGTGTTATTATCCTAAAAACTGTTCAATGTTTATGATTAATATCCAAAAGGAATTAAAAATTAAAATATCCAAACCTGTTAATTGAAAATCTCCACAAAATATTCACTTTAGAATACTGAGACATTTGGAAAAAAAATTACTTGACACACCTTAAGTTTCTTAATTGTAAATAAGTTATTGTGGAAGTCTTGCTTTCTGATACACCTGAATTTTCAAGGAGTGAGAATTAGTTGAAACTGCCCTTGTCTGTGCTCAAGATAGAGAACTCCTTACTATGCTGCTGCTCATAAAAAATATTAACATTTTTTTCTGGTTTGTGCTGTTGAAATTCTTCAATGTTTGGTAGACAGCAGTATGACTGATCTGTGTAATATTTCTTCCTCTAATAAAACTAAGAGGAATACTCGCCCCATTCCACAAACAATAGCTGCATGAGATATATTCAAGATTTATGTTCATTTATAAAGTATTTAAAGTGAGAGCACTTCCCAGCGTGGGGAGATGTCAGTGTTGTCATGGCAACAGATGAAGATGTGGCAGGATGGATGAAGCAGGTCTCAGCCTTGCCCAAGCTGGAGCCAAACTTCACCTGTGGTTTGGAGCCTCTCACCTCACGAGCAGAGCTGTGCTGCTCCTGCTCTGCCTGGGCAGCAGATGCTGTGGGAGGTGGGAAAAGGAGTAGCTGGCCTTGGGGGTGAGTTTGAAGGGATTTTTTAGGCCTCCACACAATTCCCCTTGTTCTCCCCCATCTGAAGCATTTTCTGCTGGTGACACAAGGCTGAGCAAGGCTCTGCTGGTGATGGGTGATGACAAGTGTGACTGTTCCTGTCTTTGATGGTTTAGGCCACCTCTACTCCTTCCATTCTGTTTTCCCACAAATGTCACAATGCCATTTCTGTCAGCTCAGTTTGGGTTACCTTCCCTCCTCCCAATGCATGTGTATTGTGCCTACACACACATGGAAAACACAGGGAAGCATTTGTTCAGCACCTTTCCTGAGCTAAACTTTCCTCTTCTTTAGGTGCAAGATGTAAACAAGTGTCTAGTTTAGACTTCATTCGATGTGAATTCTGCTTTGTACTTCCTTACAGCTTCTCAAGTCCTTAGTAACCCCTAGGGGCTGAGGGAGTGGTTCTGCCAGTTGTTTTTACTGTTTTTCAGTACTTGAGCAGCTTAGGGGATTGTGCTTGTTCTGCAGGACTTCCAAAAGAAACCAGAGAGAAAATAAGGATACATATTTGTGTAATTTTCATGTTTTGATAATGGAGTTATGTGTCATTGCACTAAAATCTATTACAGAGAGGACCTGCATCTTTAAAGTGGCATCAAGGTATATCATTAATTGACCAAACTCTAGGAAATCACCTCATCTCTACAGGACTGGCTATGCAGACACTCCTCTGTCTTTTAATGTTTATAATAATCTGTACAAACCTGTGTAATGACATTATACAGGGTTTCATTTGATGCTGTTTCTAGATATTTTTATTCAGACAATATTTCTGTCTGGTTGTAAAATAAAAGGTGAGTTACAAATTGTTCTTCAAGCTTCATTAGGGTTTCTGTAAGAAAGAAAGGATGTTTTCATTTTCCTTGTTGTGATAAACTTTTACATGGATTCTTAAGTAGTTCTTTTGAAGTTTAAGGATGAACCAGTACCTTACTGGTGTGCTTTATTTTGACACTTATTTTGCCCATGGATCAGAACTTTCTCACAGAGTTAATTTTATAAGGAATTGAAAATGTTCTTGGTATGGAACTGTACAAATTTAAAGTGGTGCTGAGAGGAAACAGATGCTGTACATCCATTTCAGGTCAGCTGCCAGAGATTTAAAAAAAAAATTAACACCAGCAGATATTTTTTTTTTACTTTTCTGAGAGTTTGTCTGAACATCACAGGGTGTTAAAGGCCCAGCCCCTGACAATTGTCAATCCAAATTTGCAAATAATCAAAGTGACTGTAATTAACCTTTTCTTAAGGTGTAAAAATCTCAGTCTGGTTATTGTTGGGTGCCAATTCAGTCTTCTGTCTAAATCTGCCAAACTACTTGTATCTATAAATGATAAAGGCTGTATATTTTAGGTGGAACCTGAATTACACAGGGAAACTAGATTAGCAGAAACAGCCAATTTGAATGAATGTTAAATGTCTAATCTTACTTAGTATTTATATAAAATTGTTTCCATTTGTTTGTGCAGAAATTCTTTTAGCTGTCTCAATGCACTTTTCTTTCTGAGACTGCTCTCCATGGTACCTGTCATGAAATTAATCATCTGGCCTGTGTTCAGTACTGCAGTTCCCAAATGCCAACACCTGTTTTTACAATTTCTTTCACAGCAGAATTGAAGAATCCATTGATTCCATTTGCGTCAGTATAAAGCTGCAGACTTTTAATCCTGAATTTGTTAAAGAACATCAAAGATAAGGATCAAATAATCACTGTTTCTTGTTGTTCCATGACATGAAATAATAGCAGAAACAATTGAGAGAATAATTTTTATTAATGTACAGCATGAACAAAAATAATTCACAATTTTGGTTTAAGTTCTTGCCATCATATTTACTTAATAAGTCTGGATAAGCAGCTTTTACTCCTTTATTGCATTTACTTTTGAGTAAATGCTTCATTTGCAGCAAAAGCAGTAACTGGTCAAAGGTCATTACCCAGTTCTTAAGGAAGTGACTTATTTTGGACCCTACTTCATCAGTATCACACCCCAACAAGTCATTATCAATTGAGACTCTGATATTGAAAGTATTTCCAATTAAATTAGTGTAATGAAAGTGTTCTGCAAAGGCATATGAGTCAGTGATTATCAGATCTTTGCTCAGATACCCAGTGAGGTCCCAGCTGTGGGCTGGTGCTGTGTCACTGTGAAAGGAGATCTGGGCCACCCCAGCACAGGAGAACCAGCCTTGGACAGGGTGGGTGCCAGTGAGAGCCATGGGGAGGAGGTGTTTGAGCTACTAATGGGCAAGATTAATTTTATAAATAATTATGATTGCACAAAAACAGGTGAAAACAGGTATTTCTTCTGGGCTGGAAATTAGAAGAATATTAAAATCCATGCCAGTGAGTGAGTTTGCCCATAACTCCCACTGTGAAGTTTGTAACCTGTTGATTTTGTCAAACCAAAGCACAACTCTAACAGTGAAATCAGGTGGGAATCAGTGTTGGCTTTAAGACACAGCTGGCCAGGTAGGGATCTGTCATTTTGTTCCTGTTATGGGTTATGACAAAAGCAAATTCCAAAAAAGTCCTTTATGGAAAAGAGGGTTGCTTTTGCTGTGCATTCCTGGGAAGATCATGCATGTGAAGGAAAAAAATGAAAAAAAAAAAAAAATAGAATCTTTAGAGCATCATTTAGGCTTTCGATCCTTTCCTCCTCTGAATTTTTCCTTGTTGTGACCAGGATCCATCAAGCATGTTCAGGATTTTGATTACATCAGTTTGGAATGTCTGTGGAAAGTGAGCTGTCATTCCAAGAGTCATTTGTGCACCAGAGTTTTGGATAACACAGCTGGGAGAGTTGTGCCCCAAGATCCCTCCTGGACAGTTTGCACAGTCTTGTGGCTGATAACTTGATATACAGTGCAGTACTAAATGCCACAGAAAGTAGCCTTGTAGTGCACCTAGTGACTGATCCTGAACCGTGGCCCTTCGTTTGTTGGCATATATTTAAAAAAAAATGCAAAGGAGGCCAGAAATAAACAATTATTCTCTTTGAAATGATGAGCTTATAGATATAAGCATATTATAAAGATTGCTCTCTGTGTCATAAGAGCTTTCTAACACATGGGAGATTGCAAATGTAATTTACAAACATTATTAGAACTACCTGGCTGCACTGTGTATGTTCAGAGCGATCACCTCCTTTCCTGTACAAGGATAAATTCTTGCTGCAGGAGAACTTCCAGAATTGTTTTTAAGCCCTTTCAAGACTTTATGTGTGAGCTGTGACTAATCTCATTGCTTCCATCTGGAGCAGCTGTGTCATTCCTATTTCCTACCCCAGAGGAGCCACAGCTATAGCTCTGAATTAATTTTTTCTCTCTGGAGTTTCCTTTCAATTGCCTTTTCTTTATTTTATTTTTTGGCAGAATGAAATAGCGTATGGCACCAAATTTTTTAAGAGATAGTATGCAGAAGGAAGTAATCAGGATACTTAAGAAGCTGTTAAAGATTCTCATTTGAAGAAAGGATATTATTTTTCAAACATATATTAACATTTCAAACATATATGGCTGCTATAATGTTTTCTCTTGGAAGTATTCTTTTATCCAGCACTATAATTGATCAAGTTATCTCAGTAATTTCCATGGAAATTTTTAGACTCTTTTACTGCACTCTATTCAAAATGGGAAATTTTAAATTTCAGCTGAATGTTACAAACACAGACAATTGTATGAAGATAAGATAATGAAGTAGTATAAATAAACAAGCATATCTGAGGAACTTGGTGTAAATTGACACAGTCTAAAGACTCTGGACTCTTACCTCCTATTTATGCAACCAAGTGACCATGAAATACACAGTGAGGTGAATTCAGAGTACTCTGGAACTCGCTGTAATTCTCTTTGCATGGGTGACAAAAAGTAACTTCTTCTTTGTGCTTTCCAACAGTAAGCTACTATTAACATAATAATATAATCTACTTTTTTGGATGTTGCAATAATATCTCCTTAGTCAATATGCCTGGGGGTAGAGGGAAAATATTTATTAGACTCTTCTATAACAGGACTAGAAAGATAACTAACTTGTGTGCTTGCAAGCATTAACTTCAGATCATTTGCATTCATTTTTCACTGCTGATTTTTTTCTTGATTTTTCTCTTGAAGTGGCTGAAAGAGCTTGCTAAAGTCTCTCTTGTGCTATGCAAAGCAGACTTAGCATTGTCTTATGGCCCTGACCACCAGGCAGGATGAGTAAGAGCAGCCCAGGGAAAACAATACCATAACTTGTAAACTTAAAGGCATGTCTCACCTGTGGGGGAGGCTGGGAGCTCACCAAGAGCAGTGGCTGAGCGAACAGAGCTGGCACTGAATGTGAAAATACCTGTTTTGGCTTGGAGGGCTTTGCAGAAGGAACATGTGTCCCTCACCAGGCAGCAGGAGAGGGAAGGCACGGGTGGAATCACCGGGGGCAGCGGGGTTTGCGTCATTCGGGAACTCGCCGGTGCATCAGGGCTGCACTGGTGCATCAGGGCTGCACTGGTGTGTCAGGGCTGTACTGGTGCATCAAGGCTGCACCGGTGCGTCAGGGCTGCACCGGTGTGTCGGGGCTGCACCGGTGTGTCAGGGCTGCACTGGTGCATCAAGGCTGCACTGGTGCATCAGGGCTGCACNTGGGTGTGTCAGGGACGCGCGGGTGCATCAGGGCTGCACTGGTGTGTCACTGCTGCACTGGTGTGTCACTGCTGCACTGGTGCACCAGCCCAAGGAGGTTCAGAGCCTCGCCTGGCCAAGGAAAACACCAAGTCTGGCACGGTGGGGATGGTGAGCAAGACACCTTTGTTCAACCTGCAGTGCTGTTACAGTCTCGGGCATCCCAAAGCCCACCACTTCTACTGAATTAATCTCAGGTTCAAGGGTCAGCACTGGCCACTACAAATCCAGACCACTGGATTTTTTGTAAAAATAAATCCAGCATTCTGTGTTAGTAATTCTAGTCTTCTTTTTTTAAACCAGCAGGTTTTCTCAACATGATTTAGAAATGAAAAAAAACCCAACCCAAACCCATCATTACTGATATGTGGAGCCAGAGAATGAGTAGATACTGGCTGCTGTCTAAAAGGAGAGCAGTAACAGAGTTGAGCATGATAAAAGTGTGTGTGTTTGGGGTTTTTGCTGTCAATAATCTGAAAAAATGTTTTAAAAAATATAGTGTTGCCAAAAATTTTTAAAACTGTTAAAGTTACATCCATTTTCAGAAGGGCAACAGCAGAAATCTTGCAACTAGATTTTCAGAGACTATGCTTATCATTTCAGAAAAATTAAGTCAAGATATTTTAGATGGTTCTAAGGATTGTTGGTGCTTAGTGTCTTCCACTGAAAAGTCATTTGGACTTTTCATAAGTGAAGTGCATATCAACTCCCTGTATACTGACATATAACATTTTCATCTTAGTTTTGAAGGCTGCATAACAGGAAAGAAAAGCAAAAAGATCAGCAGTATTTTTTTGTATGTTAAAAAAGTACGTATATGCTGCTTAACATAATAGGTTTTATTCTGGGAATATGTTTGTAGGGCTTTCCAAGAGCTTGCTCCTTGGAGTTGTGCATGGAACAGAAAAAATTAATTGATGTAGTTTGATTTTTATTAACATGATTACGTGCTGTAAATAGCAGTGTACAACTTTGTAATATCCCTCTGTCTTATCATCACATTTTTTATGATATTATCTGGACTGTTTTCTGTCCAGATGAATTAAGCTCATCTCATCAGAGAGGATTACAAGTGTTCTGTTACTTTGATCAGAATTAGCAGAAGATGTGTCAAGCCAATTACTCTAAAATTGGGCAGATGCAGAGCAGTGTGGTATGTCAATCACTTAGTGGGTTTTCTTTTAGTTTTACAACTCTGGGTCTGTCAGGGAAGCTCTTCCCAGCCTTTGAATTGCTGGATATGAATTCCTGTTGCTGCCTCTTGTCAAGACCATGCAATTGGAAGAAAGCTGCAACAGCTCTAAAATGTTGCAAGACGGTTTATTTAGAATTACAGCATTTAAAAGTTACTAACAGAGCTTGTTTAAAAAAAAAACAGAACAAAGGAAATTTGTTAGTAAGGCTCACATTTCATTTTGATTTTTGCTTAATGACTTGGAGTTTACAGCTGATGTGATACACTGTTTGCTCTGGAGCTGTAGACACTAAGCCTGAGTGCAGAGCTATTTTCTGTGTGCTGTTTGTGGCATCCTTGCTGTCAGAACAGCCCCGTGCTCCAGCACCGAGGGAGGATTGATGACAGGGTTCTTTATTGCAGCCTTTAGCAAGAGATTGTTGAGATTAACACATTGTCTGAGGAAGAGATTTGTCTGAAGGGCCTGCAATTCCTCCCTATAGTTACACTCAACAGAGAACCAGCAGGCAGGTGCTTCTCTCTCCAGAGGGTTTGTTTATATTTCAGTTTACAAAGATAAAAGACAGCATGGAAGATTTACTTTTTCCATTTTTCTTTCTGATTTTTGGACCTACTTAACAGAATTGTTTGTGTTCAGAACTTGACTGTTTAATTAAATTTGTGCAAGAAGGGTGAATTTTCATTGCTTGGTGGTTTTTATTAATGGACCATTAGTAATCCACTTCAAACTTGAAGATTTCCTGGCATTCCAGCAGCTGTACAAGACGTAGAGCCAGGGTCTCCTATCCTTTAGTTGGTGAGCTGAAATAAATCCATTTTACGTGAATTGCCTGGGCTATTTCACTGCTTTGTGCAAATAACATAATTTTCCCTATCAGACATGGAAATGTTAGTTTAATGTTACTTTGATCATGACCTTTGATAAAATATACAGAAATACATGATAAAATCTGCCCTTTAGTCTAACTGAATGAACAAGGTAACATTTTCAGTCTTCTCTTTATTTCAAATTATCTGACCATAAAAATGAGTTTTTAGTGTAACCATCTAAGTGATAAACTGCCACAGATTATCTGACAATTCAGTAAATGTAAATAAGTATTGACAGGACAGTACTGAGATTAAATTATTAATAAACTTGCTGATTCAGGGAGACCATTGTTGTTTTGGCATTTTGTAGGTTTATAAGCAAAATGGACCAGTAGAATTTATTACAACTGTGATAATTTTCCCAATTTTCCCTCAGTTCCAAAATATCTGTTATTTTATTCCAACATAATCCTTCCAGATGTGAATTTTGGTGCTTTGTAAAATGTGCCACATAAATTCTTGAACATACTGGCGAGTAAAGGGACAGGAAGAGATTTGGTGTTTTTAAAACTGCAGATTCTCAGAGTGTAGGAACACCTCTGTGAGTGTTTTACTTAACTCCTGAGAACAGGTCCTCAGGCTCCCACATGCTAAAACAGGCTGGAGAATTCTGGTCAGATGTCCTTTCCCACAGCCAGCTGAGGTATCTAATTTTTTTTTTACATTAAAAAGCAACTTTAAATTGGAATTCTGTTTAGAGAGGTATGTAAAACCAGGTTTTAAAATTTCTCCAGTAAGTCACTGAGCTGTCTGGGATGGTGCATTCCAAATCTCCCTTTATAAAAGGAAAATCTCTAAGATTGTGCTGTATTCTGGCAGCCTGCTTAATTGTACTTGGCAGCTTCTTTTGGCTCTGGAGCTGCTCACCAGCCTTCTAATTAAATAGGGGTGCCCTGATACGTGTCTTGTCTCTGAAATCGATAGGGATGATGAAAAGGGCTGTGAAGGCAACTAATTATCTTTCAACAGCCAATGTTTTTCAGTTTGGAGCTTCCCTGGTTTTCATATTTCTAAGTTCATTAAAATGCTTGGAGAACAAACATTTTGTATGAGATGAAATGTCGTAAGTGTGAATTTCTTCTGGTGTTGTGCTCACACACCTTGTTCCATTCTTGGCACGTTCAGGAGAGCCATGCATAGGGAAATGAAAATAAATCTCCAGGTTTGGTTTTGGTCAGGTGTGGGCGGGCTCCAACCAGGGTAGCAGCCTTAGGTCTCTAAATCCCAAATGGAGACGTGAATTTATTCTCTCTCTGTTTACCTTCCTCAAGAACAGCATTGCAAGACAACCACCTGTGAGTTAAAGGAGGAGCCAGACAAGAATATCAAGGAAAATGCCAAGCAAATACCTTCTTTTACCTTCATAAAAAAATGGAACACAGATATGTGGCTATACTAAAAATGGTTTTTTACAAAAAGTTTCAGCCTGCCTTTATGTTCTCAGATATCTGAGTTTGAATGTAATTTTTAATAGTTCTTTCTTATAAAATTTTGGGTGTCTTCATTATTTGGTGTCCAGCTGACGGTTTTGTATGGACTCATTTTTCTCTGTTCCAAATTCAGAACTTTTCAAAGGGAGCTAAAATGAGGGATGCTTAAAATAGTCACCTTTGCATTCATGGCTCCCACTGCTTTTGTGTTCTAGAGGTTTTGGCAGGACAAAAACAAGCTTTAAAACCTATCAGTGGGGGTGCACAAGTCACATCAGTCTCTGTAATTCTGCTTTTATTATACCAATGCAAGCTAAGGGGCAACGCAAAATTATTTTCAAAATGAATGGTTTTTTCCAGCACTTGATACACTTCTGAAGACGTGCTGTATTTCTCCACAGAAGGAAATCTGCTTTGATTTTCAGAAGTCTGGTCAAATACTTTCAGTATAAAAATAGTCTCTCACAGCTGTTAAGTTGTGGGAATGCCATCAAGCTCCTACAGCTCATTTCTAATTGAGGTACTGTTTTCCAGGGGTAAAATTTGCAGTTCTAAAAGTTAAGGCTTTGACAATGTGAAATAGAAAAGGCAGGTCAGAGCATGGCACAGTTTATTCAAATAGATAATATATTGATGGTGCCTGCTGTCACTCTCTGCAGAATTTCTCCATCCTTTCGTACGGTAAAATGATTTTCCCTGTGTGTAACGTCCTGGACTGTGGAAATGTTTGCACCCTGTTTCAGGGATAAGAATCCTATGACAGAAAATGTTTAAGGGTTGGCAGTATGGTGTGTGGGACTGTGGCAGCCACCTGGATTTACCTGCTTTTTCATACAGTTCCACTCTCTCTTCAGAGTCCAGTTCTTCTGGATTATTAAAATTATTAATATTAACTTAATTTAAAATTATTAACTTATTATTCTGGATCTCTGATCTTCAAATATCTCCTGTGGTCCCTGATCCAGTTATGTTTCCCTTCCTCTGAAATAGGAATTTTTTTCTTTTTTTTTAATGTAGACCATTTTTTTAAATGTAGTTGTAAATATAGTTACATGTCTATAATGACCTCATAATCCATAATTTCCTCCGCACACACACTGAATGGAAAAGTTAAAATCCATCAAATAAAATAGATTATAATTTGTTTGGAAAACTTTTCGTGGTAAATACAAACTGTTGCAATAATTTTCTTCATATGTTGAGCTGCTTCAAATTTTATTGACATTCTAGGGAAAATAAAAGAACTTTGATCAAAAATTTCGTATATTTACCAGGAATTTCCATGGAAATATTCCAGTCTGACATATTTCTATTTGTTTGTAAGTTGAAAATTCATCTGTGTTGTATTGTGGGTTACTAGATCCTGAAAAAGAGTTCTTACAGTTAATGTGGAAAAGTGAGAATTTAGCCAGTGGCTTTGTGGACTGGTTTTTAATGCTTACAATAGCTAAAAGGTGCTTATTTTCTCTAAATTTAAAGACTACTGGGAAGAGTCAAACTGGAGTAAACTTAAACCATAGATAAGTTTTTTTTTTTTAATTTAAGAAGTGTATTTAATGTATCTAGAAATACAGATATACTTCTAGAATGGGTTATAAGACAAAGCTAACTAAATCCTCTCTTGCTCTACATCCTCCATGTTGCACTTCTCTCAGCCAATTTATCTGGAGCAGAGGTCAGATTGCAGTGTGATTCCAGATATTTAAAACTGGGTTGTGTCTGTCTGGCTGCTGCTCTGAGGATACTTAATTGTTTCTATTTTTTTTAACAGCAACACTGATTTGTTTTAATGCTCTTGATTTCTAAAATACCCCAACTTGCTCACTGTCAAGTTTGAAATAGTAGCATGAAAATAGAGAGCAAAAATACATTAAAAATACCTTGAATCTGGAGCTTTGGCACTTGGACATTTCTGATATATTTCTTCTAGTCTAAATCTGGCAAACTTCAAATTGAGCATCTTTTTGAAATGAAATCAGTAGGCTTCTTTACAGGAATGGAGACAAATAACTCTGTCAGGGGCAGGGGATGAACTTCTCACTGGTTATGCTCTTTTAAGTGTGCTGTGCTTCTGAATAAAAGTTATTATCAATTCTTCTTACAGACACAAATACACAGCCAATAACACAGCCAATGATATTCATACATTTATTGTTGGCTGTGCTGCAGTTAGCCTGAATCCTTGCATACAAATTCTGTGTTAATACATCTGAGCTTTTGTACAATATCTCTCTTTAATTGTCTTTTTGAAAGGAACTTCATCTTTCTAGTGTGACCACAGGACAGGAACTTACCAGAACCTGAGAATAATGGCAGTGTTTCATCTCTTTGATTAACAATTCAAAACCTTCAATGACTGGTAAAAATGTCTAATCTGTGTCCAAGCTTTTACAGGTTTGAGGATACATTTATAAAATATGGGTTCCTTGAATCCCTATGAAGCTTCCAGAAACCCTTTAGGTCAGATAAGGGTCTTCACCTCAGTGTCCTGGCTTATTCTGTTAATTTTGTTTTAAAACAACTGGTCAGACTCCCAAGAACAGGGTTGGTTTTTTTTTGTTTTGTGCTGAGTAGAACCTCAATGCTCCTCTTGCCTCCAGTCAGTAAAACAAAACAAAACAAAACAAAACAAAACAAAACAAAACAAAACAAAAAGGGAGAAATTTTGTGTTTGGAGAGTCTCCCAGGTCATTAAATCTAGATAACCCTTGTATGGATACAGCAAGTTACAAATCTTGGCCAGAGGGCTTTAGAAGCAGCTGTTGAGTGTGTCTGATATCACCCAATATTTGTGGTAATTTGGAGCTTTTTTAGTCAAGGTACCACTCCTTCCTTCTCCCTGTTCAGGGTCAAAATACTTCCTTTGCTATTGGAAGCTCATTCCAGGCTTGAAATTACAAAGCTTGTGGATTATAGGCATAAGCTGCAAAAACCTCCCTGGTAAATGTGCAGTTACAAGCATTTACAACTTTCTAGGCCATTTCAGTTGTTATATTTGGAGCTGGGGCATCAATAATACATAGTTTCATTAAAAGACAATGTGCTTTAATGTCATTGCAGTGAGTTATTTTGGGCATTTCAAGTGACCCCATTTGAAATACAACAGATGAAAGTCTGCACCTGTATATTCAGTTGCAGAGAGTTTGCACCACGTATCTCACTGTTTTTTTGTAGACCTAAAAGTTTGATTATTTCTATTCTGAAATGCCAACACATGCATTTGGTATCCTGATAAAGCTCAACTGGAGCTGCAACATATGGGCCCTGTTTTAGTTCCGGCCCCCTGGAAAGCCAAAACTAAACAAAAAGACCAAGTCCTCCTTTGCTCTGATTTATTTGTGTTCTTTTTTTTATTTTGAGATGGTCTTGTTTGAAAACAGAAGGTTGGCACCTGAGAGAGGAAGCACAGGAGTGTGTGAAGCAGTGGGATGCCAGACAAGAGGGATCCTGCTCTCTCCTGTGCTTCGCAGAGCACTTGTACATGCTGGAATATTGCTGGAATATTGCTGGAATATTGCTGGAATATTGCTGGAATATTGCTCCTGCATGGGCTCTGAGCAGCCCTGGAAATTGCTGCTAACTCTGCCCGATGGGAGTTGCCTGATTTCTGGCTTTCCCTAAAGAAATGGTTCCTGGTGATGCTGGGAAAGTGCCATAGGAAATGGACAGCTCTGGTATAGCTGGCTGGCCATTTATTAGTGCTCTACTCACTGAGGGGTGGCAGGGAAAACTTGCTGTAGATAGAAGACATTTCAGCAGCTGTTAAAAGATATCCCAGGCATTATCTTTTTCTTTTTCTGAAATCAGGAACAGATGTACTGTCAGTGTCTGTGTGTCTGTCATTCAGGGGCTTTATACCAGGCTTCTTTATATCACTGCCATGCTCTGTTTGCTGTGTATCACAGCTGGGTCACTGTGTTCCCCACAAGGGTAATGTTTTCATCATGTGAAAAGTTGTACCTTATTTTTTGTGGTAGGATTATTTCACAGTTCAGGATTGGGCAGACCTGTGAGTTTACCCAGTCTGGCCCGTTTATGGGACATGCCAGGGGAGGCCTGGCTGCTCTTTTGGTGGCAAAAGGGAAGGGGAAAGCAAATAAAACAGCAGTGAATCTTCAGCCTAACTGAGGTTTAGGACTGGACTGCTTTGCTGTTCTTTGATGCTACTGCTGAGCATCATGGTATAATGGATAATCAGTTTCAAATGGAAACAAAAAACAGGTAAGCAAAGGGAGTTAGGGAGAACTGGCATTTCTTTTTAAGAACCAGCAAAACAGGTTTTACAAACCTCTAAAATTTAAACATTGAAAAATTAGTGACTTAATATAGCAAATCCTGAAGTCAGAGACAATAATATTAAGAAAAACAACAACAATAATAAATAATTTAAAAAAATCTGCTAACATGTGAACAAACTGGAAAGAACTGTTTTGATTAAACTCAAAGGAAAACCTTTGCACCAAGTCCTGAAGCTTTATTGCTTCTGTAATAATAAATGAAGAACACATTCCACTGATATACACTGTTGTAGTTCACTGAAGTAAGTGAAGTTATGGGAGTTTGCAGCTGCTAAAGATTTGACCACTGCCAAACAAAAAAGCAAAATAATGAACTGCATAACAGACAAGGAAAGACAATTATTCCTGGAAAGCTTTACTGCAACCAGTTTGATCCCTTACCAAATCTGCAAATATTTTTGTGTCACCTTGAGGATTTTTTGTGGTTTCTTGGCCTGACAGTGATATCCCAGGCAGTGGCAGAGCTGAAGACTTGATGTCTGCCTCTAGAGCCCCATTCACTCAGTTCCCAGAACTGAACTTCCCCAAGGACTGAAATCTCCTAGGAATCTCCTGCAGTTCATTCTGCACGCCGCTGCTGCAACACCTTTCAGGCAGGTGGAAAAATGAACCGTCTTAGGACTTCTTTAAAATCGGTTGTAAATTCTAATGAGATGGAGATCCAGGTTTGATGTATATTAAATTTAGGCTTCACTTGGTAGATACGTAACAGTGTAATGGTACTGAGCAGAAATGAGGGCCTTTACCATGTTGATGCAATATAAACTGAGAAAATGAGCAGAATATTTCATATAGCGTTGGTACACTTTTACCAATTACTTTGGGATAGAAATATGGATCTAGAAGGATGACACTGGTGGGTAGCTCTGGATCTACCCATGTAGATGAGGAATCTGGCAGAATTGTGTCTGAAATAATAAATGTGTGGCAGCCATTTGTAGCTGCTGATTGCAGAAATTTAATGCATGTGCATAAAAATCCTTAAATTTTGCTCTACAAGAATTTTGGGGAAGGGAGAAGGCACCTGAGGAAAGGTAATGTGGTAACCTGTTAATAGAGGCATTTTTAACAAGTATTAACATTATCACACGTCTGTTCTTTGCCTTCAGTTGTTGTGAGGGATTTTTAGAAAATAAGTGCATACTTGTTTTTCTCTGTTTGGAATGGATTTAATTTGAAATATTTGTTGTAACATTACTTTTAGATGTTTTATCAACACTAGGAAATGAAAACAGACTGTATTTCGGTCTCACTTCTGATTCAGCAGAACTTCCAGTTCCTCTTGCTCGTGACTGTACAACCTGCAAGATCTGCATGGTAATATATAGAGACATAAGTCCACCACTTTCAGCAGTGTTCAAATTGCCTGACTGATTTCTGCCAAGTGCAGGTCATGTGCTTCTGAAGCCTTGGTATTTTATGTGCTGACATCCAAACGTGTCTTTCAGAAAGACTAATTTCAAAGCAAACATGATGGGGTGATTGTCCCATCTAGAGGAGCTGCCTAAAAATAATTTTTCCCTTTCTGAGTAGGTAAGAGGAGATTTTTATGACAGGTGGAGGAGCAGTTTTTATGTACCATCTCTCATTTGTAGTTAGACTCATCCCCAAAATTTTGTTTGAAGGATCTGGAGTCAGAGTTAATTTTCTATCCTCTTTCTTGTCTCCTAGCTTTGTACATAAAGGTGCCAGAGAGCTCTCCCAACACAAGGAAGGAAATGAGAGTCCCAGGGTAACTGCAGGGTCCTCACCCTAGAACAAATCTGAGCTGGATTAAACCTGACAAAGGCTCATGGCAGACTGGATGTCTGGAAAGTTCAAGGCATCATGAAATGAATAAAACCCTTATTTTGCTGAAGGTAGAATGTGTGGGAAATAGGCTTTTTTGCTTTTATATATATATATATATATATATATTTTTTTTTTAAATTTGATTTGGAATCACTTTGACAGAGGTGAAGGAATTCCAGCAAAACCTGACCTATAGGCTGGCAGACTTCACAAATTGATACTGCTCTGCAGGTGGAGACAGTGGTAGATTTGTTGCTTACGCTGCTGGCTCTATTTTTAGTTTCTGATTGCTTGCAAGTTCTGTTTACAAATGTCAGGGAAATGCATTAGGATTATCTGCTTTACTGTAGAGGTAATAAAACGTTGTCCAATTTAGCCAATAAAACATCTAAAAGCAGGCTCCCACTGTCATGGCAGCGTGGCTGCTGAATGTGGCCTCACAGTGGTTTTAAGCTGCCTGCTCTGTTCTTTCCTCTTTACTTGTTTCCCACCATTGTTCTGGCTCAGTGTGGAGATTAGGAATCTCTGGGAGTTTTTTATTCCCATCTGGGAGTAGCTGGAAATGCACTTTGAGAGAAGAGGGAAGAGAGGGATCAGCAAGAACCGTGGGCCATCCCTGCAGGCCCATCCCCACATCTCTCCTGGAGCCCAGCAGTGATACTGGAGACATCAGGACCACAATTATTCCTTTGCCCAGGGCTCTCAAATGCTTGGCTGCTAAGAAATTCTTCCCCAAGAGTCCTTTCAGCTTTGGTGTCTGGAGTGGGAACCAGTGGTTTTTAGTGGATGTGGTTAGTCTGTTGCAGCCTCTATTGGCTGATACCCTGTAATCCAATATTAGAGCTGCTTTCACTGCCACAGACCCTGGATTTGTGGACAAACATCCTGTTTAAGCTGGGATGACTTACTGGGGAGCTTTATGCCAGCTAGAAGTATTAATGTGCTTAAGTCAGGGCTGAAGGTGCTTTAACGTTGTTATTTCACTCTGAAAGGAAAAGAAATGCCTTGTCTATTCCATTGGAAAACCAGTAGGTAAATAAATTATCTAGAAATACATCTTTCCAGTGCTTAAAAGGTCTTTATTGCCTTTATTATGGCCTTCTACCACTAAAAGTTATTGTTGTATGATACCAGTCCTAGTCATATTCACTAATTAGCAAAAAGGTTTGAGCAGAGTTGTGACACTGTTAGTCAATACTTGTTTTTCATTGCTGTTTTAGATAGCTCAGGACAAACAGATTGTGTGTTACTGCTGTGATAGAATACATAAAATAAAAATAGTTCTCATGCTGAATTCCTTGTGCTTTAAATATACCAAGTATGTCCCCTCAAGCATCCTTAAGGTGTGGCTACCTGTATGGAGTTCATCACCAGAGGAATTACATATTCATTTTTAAAGGAACCATAAAATTAGTTTGTTTAAAGTCTGGATCTGAGTTGGGAAAGAAACTGGCAATTTAGGAAAAACTGAGGAGTTAATCGCACTAGAGGGGTAGGCTAGAAATAGAAGTAGGAGTAAAAGTGTTGCTTTGAACTGCATCATATGGAAGTAGCAATGACAGGAACATTGCAAGTTTGTATGTACCTGTGAATCCCCATAATTTTTTTTGCAACTTCTGCAGATTTTGAAACGATATGCCTCTAAGGAGGCAGACAATGAAAATTTGATAGGCAATATATTATTATGCAGTGAAGTGTTGAAATTTGCAGATCACTGACAAGTCTGACCAAGAAATATAGCCTTTTTTTACCTAGGGTATGAAGTGTGGGAAATCATACTTTAAAAGTGAGAGGGAGATGTAAATCTACACTGTTTCTACTCTTCAACTTCGAGAAAATTGGAGTCTGCTGAGGAATCTTGATGACTTTTCTTTGTGTTTTGGCCAAATGTAATGCTAAAGTCCAAGTATTTGTGACACCTGGCATGCTTGTGACCACACTCAGGTCTTAGATCCATAACAAAAGGATCCATAACTCTTTTCCCCAAGAGTTTAATTTCTGTTTATCTGGATAAATGCCACAGAACCGCAGCTTGCTGTTACTGAAAAGAACAGTCAAATCATAGTGTCTCTGATCTGCCAAGCTGCTCTAATGAACACTGAGAATTAGATATTGTGTTTGTCATCCTAAGATTGACAAAGTTGTTGATGAGTCTTGTTTTTTGGTTTGTTTGGATTTTTTTCTGCGAAAATGTGTTCTTATTAAGTTAGCTGATGTCTGTTCATATAAGAGTAGTCAAATCAATCCTTTTAGGCTTTTATTTCAAGCCCTCTTGCTACTGGAGCTGGAGTTCTGTGAGTTTATTCAGGGAGCAGGGGTTCAGATGTTCCCTCACAAAACACAGCAAGGAGGGTGGAGCTGCCTGAGAGTGTGGCTGGGGTGGCTGTGAGTCTGAGAGCTGCATTTGATGAAGTCCCATCTCCAGGACACTCCTCTTCCACTGCTGCCTGCTTCTTCTCTGGCATTCCTCTGGGCTGTTGAAATATTAGTTCTGGCACAGGCCTTCCTAGAACTGGAAACTGAGGGGATGAAATTAGGATGTGAGGAGTCAAATTTAAAATACTGTGGTTTTTTCTAGGTATTAGCCCATTTTCAGTCTTATTTTTTAGAAATTACTATGTGGTCAAAACCAGGGCTGGTCAAAACCGTTCCTGTTGATATTTTTGCATTGGAAGCCACCAAAATTCTGGGATCTGTGTGAGTTACCCTTGGGCTTTTTGCCAAAAAGATGGCACTCAAGAAGTCTCAATGGATCTGTGTAATTTTCTGTCATCCAGTTCAGGTGGCCTGAAACTCCTGGCTGGAGCAAGGAGCAATTTGAGACGTGTTGAGTTTTCTGAGAGTTTTATATTGTGATTTCAAAATGTTTTTGCTCATATCTGCATCAAAAGCACAGCTTGTTTCATGAGCAGACTTTCTGAATGCTGCTTGATCTCCCCCATTACAGTTTTGAAAGAAATCTCTTGAGTATTCTAACCATTTCCTGTGGCACAAGGTCTTTTTGCAGATTTTTTTGAAGTGTTGGGTCAGGTTGTTCTAGTAGGAATTGGGTGAAAGTAAATCCATGTGTTAAAACCAGTTGTGTGGCTCTTGAACAACAGAAAAAGAAAAAAAAATGCCAAGAAAGTTTAAAGTGATTCTAAATAATATTTTCTTTCCTTCAGCTGTCTCCGTAATGAGATACAGTGCATCATCCTTTGGATTTGCCGTAAGTAGAGATACAATTGAAATATTATTTACTCTTATTTTCTTTTCCAAGGGCATTTTCTGAACATGAAATATGGCATTTTTTCTCATGGTAAATTCATGGAAAGGTGTGCAAAGTCAATAAAGGATTTGAAAAAAATATTGTTAAAATCAACCATTGGAAGGGGTGGCAAAGGTACTCTAGTTGTACTTTTTCAGTTTCTGCCCATGAAGTCCTATCATGGAGTTAATATCCATGTTTATACCTTATTGTTGATAGATATTATCCACCAGATATGGTTTTCTTATACAAAATCTCCCAATTAACAATCCGTTTTGTTGTTGAACTTGAGCCAAATTCTGAAGTTCCCTTCTAAACTCTTCCCGTTGAAGCTGATGGTAAGACTGCTGTTGCCTTTGGAATGACAGCTTTCCTCTCCAGTCCTTGCCATGACTTTCCAGATTAGTGGCAGAGCAAAAAATTCCTAACGACAAGCAATGACTCATATCAAATAATTTATCTTTAGCTTTCAATTTTGAAGGTCAGATTGACTCTGTAGGAAGTTTGACATGAGAGTGAAAGTTCTTACAGTGGGACAAGCCTGGTTTTCAGTGTTCCTGACACCACATCTGCATTAATTGAGAATACAAACAGGGTGATTTTGCTGATGATACAGAATAATAAATTCATATAGGATGACATCTGGGTGGGATTTTGGAGAAAAAGTTAATATTTTCTTGGTTGGAAACAAAAAGTATTGCAGGAAATTAGTGACTGCAGGAAAAAGGAATGCTTGGCAGGCACTTTTCTACACTTATTTCTTTACATCAGAATCATATTAGTATTTTAACTCTTGGAGTGCTACAGTGCCAGACTGTGATGTTTGTTTGTTTCTTAACTCCTTCACAAGCTATGGATTAAAAATTCAAATTATTTTAATCCCTTGATTGACTTTCTGAGCTCTGAAGTGTTTGACTGTGCAATAATACATGGCGAAAATGTGAAGATCAATTCAACAAACGTAAATCCCGATTTCATTCGAGTGATTTATTTGAGGCTGCTTTGTGCCAGTGCAGCAGGATGGTAAATGCACTGCTCTTAGTGCAGGGCACATTTAATGGCCCACAAAACAATTGACTCTGTATCTCTTTCAGTTTGATGCCACCCTGGATGTTTTGTCATCAGCGATAGTTTTGTGGCGCTACAGCAACGCAGCCGCTGTGCACTCTGCACACAGGGAGTACATGTGAGTACACTTAATTACACTTAGTAACACACACAGTACATGTGAGTACCTGCCTCTGGTAGGGGCCTGCAGAGCTTTGGTTGTCAAGCCGGGAGGCCACAGATTCCAGAGCTTTGACAAAAAACCTTTTGTCATGTCAGCAAGTACTCTTTCCTTCTGCCAGCTCGCTGCTCGCTCCCAAACATGCAGCCTGTCCTTAGGCAAACCTCCCTGAGATTGTGATTTTCAGCTTCCTTTTAGCCAACATGGCAATGGTTAGGCCTTTGCAATTTGTTTTCCCTTGCAGCACCTGTATCAAGTGAACTGTATTTGCAATCTGTAATAGATTTGTAAATCTTTCACTTTGCATTTTACTGAATTATTCTTGCTAGAGCGTGTTTTATGAAATTGATGCTTGTATTGTATTTGTACTTCCCTTGAACAAGTTTGAATATCAATCACTTTAACTTTGTTTTTTAAGTAAGAGTCTAGCACTGATGCATGTCTTCTTTATGTTTACTTTGCAGGCATTTTTTTTTTCATATTTAATGCTTGTTATATATATCCTGTGGGGGAAAAAAAGTCTTTACATATGCAGTGCAGTATTGATCACAGTGGGAATTGTGCTCTGCATCATTGTGCATCATTTCTATGGGTGATTCATACGGAATCTGAGAAGATCAGGTGGAGATTGACTCAAGAATTTTTCCAACTAGTACATGAAGAAGATTTAAAATTCCTACTCAAATTTTGGGCATCTAGGTGGAGAATTGTAGTACATTTGCCTGATTTTGGTTTTTCTCTGTCCTGCCATTGGTGGCAGCATCCCATCTGGCTGGAAAATAATTCAACTGTACCCCAGAATGGGCTGCAATTTTACAACAAAGGGGGATAAGGTAGGTTTTGTGCTGAAACACTTCTAATGATGTCCCTTCAATAAAGGCAGCTCGATGAAACTGAATGTTGCATAACTTAGGATCAAAAAAACCCCCACAAACAACAAAAAAAAAGCAACAACAAAAAGCCTTCAGGCACTGGAGGGTCTCAATCACATCTTCACAATCTTTTCCTAAAAACTAAGAAAAAGTAAGCAGTATTTTTACATTCATTAACTCAGGCTCATGCAACAGCTTGCCAGGGCTGTGAGCTCCTTTCTGGCAGGGCTCCATACAGAACAGTTTGGAATAAAAGGGCATAAAAGACTGATGTGGCATTGATTCATAAAAATAAAATCAGAAAAATGTGATTAAAATTAGTCTTCCTGCACAGATTTGGAGATTTTAACAGACATTTTCTTAGTATCTTGCTTTTGTGGGTGTCCACAGAGATTCCTGTCAACATCCAATTAACATATTTTTGAAATCTCCTTCTGTTGAGCTTTTTCAAGTGAACCTTGTAAAGTGTTTAAAAGAGAAAAGAAATCCCAATACAAAAGAAGACTCAACATATCCCTATGGCTAAGCCAGTAAAGTGAACAGGCAAAGTAGTAAACATATTTTGCTGGTTTTTATGCTCATTTTTAATTTGCTTTCATACAATCCCTCTGCTTTACATAAGGCTAAATTAAGTCAGTGAATTACTTGCCATGCCCATTAGTTGAAGACAGCTAAGGTTACATGATGAGCTCAGAATCAAGTGAAAGCATATTCCCATATGTTGGGAATATGAATCACTGGATACTCAGCCTGGTTATCCCTCTGTTTCCAGAGCTGACAGGAGAACCACCACAGCACTGACAGCAAAGAGATGGTGAGATGGTTGTGCTGCTTAAAGCAACTCTTACTGTGTCAGATTTTTGAGGGAGGCACATTTCTAATTTCCTGTTGTGTTTAATCAATCTCTAGCTTGAAACACTGCCTGTAATTGTTTTTCCTCCTCAGTGCTGGGAAAATGTTGCAATGACGCCTGCTGGCTGCTTGCTCAGCTTATGAATAATCTTTGTATCATATCTGCCTCTAACTCCACCTGGCCTACCACAATCTTTATTTTCTGTGGGCCTTCTCCTTCAGGCTCCTGGTCAGTGTGGTGCAAATTTGTGTGGGTGCTTAGCTTGTGCTGTGTGTTATCCCTGTTTTCGTGTGCCTGGCCATATTTTGCCTTAGTGCAGGGGTGTGTTTACTGGAATAAGGTGTAGCAGAGTAGCTTCAGCTTAGTTCTTTGTTTATAGGTCTGTTTTTATTGATTTAAATGTTGCATTTGTCTGTGTATCCTAACATATCTGCAAAATTCCTTAGCTCCTTGGCAGAAGCCAAGTGGAATTGCCAATTAATTGTGTTTTGCAAATTTATAAAATTTCCTGTTTCATAAACTTGACAGCAAGAGATTGATCCAAAATCCATTAAAATCAGTGTAAAGCCTCTCATGGAAAGGCAGCATTAGATTCAGTCCCAGCTCTTGGACGTCATTGAGAGAGAACATAAAGACAGACTGAAAAACACACCCCCAGGAAAAGGCACGGAGAATACAGCTTGACTCATGATGTGCTATGAATTAAATACTGAGAATAAAATGCTAAGATGTAAGAGAAATGCGTAGTCTTACTTAAGCTGTGGCCATATGGCAGTTGGAGCTGCAGCCCTGCATGGGCTGGCACTCCTAAGAGTACAGAAGTGCTTGCTGTGCCAAGTTCTGCTGAGAGGAACCAGTGCATTTCCATTTGACTTCAGGGGAACTGGAGTGCAGAAACCATCATGCAAATGTGTCCTGCTGAGTTTGACTATGTTTAATGCGTTTCACTTTTATTAGATCATTTGATTTCTCTTGTTTTCTGGGGTGAGATGAGAAGGAACTTTTCCAGTGTTCATCCCTTCGGTTCATCCCTTCCCTCCAGGGTGCCAGCCACAACACACAGCTCAGAAGAGGCTGAACCTCCCAGTGGCACCAGCCCTGTGACCATTTGTTGGTTCTCCAGGTTCAGCCATCTCAAATCTCTTTGCCTTGACTGGGGGGATTGATGAGAACACTCCTTTTCCTCCAGAGTCCTTTACTACCACTCCTAGGCTCTGTCACCCTTCCTGCTGCTGCTCAGGCTGCTCCTGGATGTATCATTGGTGTCCACATGAAATAAAAGCTGAGGCTAAAACATTCACCAAGGTCAGGAATCAAACCACTGCAAGATAGCAGGCCCTGAGACACTGCTTGACTCTGCCCAGCTGGCTCATTAATGAAGGACTGTGTGGGAGTGGGATGAATATTTGATGTTTTTTAGAGGAGTCCTTGAAAGAATGGTAGGTCTTGAGGCAATGCAAGAGTTGGGAAGGACTACAGATATCTGGGAAGAGTCAGAGTACATGCATAGTTCATGAGTACTTGATCAGCTCAGTGTGATCTGCTGGGCTGTAAATTAACCTGCAGGAAATGTAAAGGTGCTGAACAAGTCATCAAAAAGCTATGATCAAGGAATTAAAGAAAGGAAAGAGTGCTGAAATAACTGGAGAAATAATTCAAAATCCCCACTAAAGATGACAATTTACAACTGAAATTTACTGAGTTGTTTAAGCTGTGCAAAGAAATGTGAATGGTCCCCCTGGCTGCTCTCCATAACCAGTTTAGAAATGCCTTGGATATTCTGTCCTTTACCAAACCTTTAGCAACTTGGTAGCTTATTGGGTTGCTGAAGCAAATGTAAATCTGTTGAAGGAAGAACTTTATTGACACTGGTTTGGCAACAGTGGTTTTCCATGTGCTTAAGGAAACTCAGTAAATAGCTGTAGTAGAAATTTCTTAACAGAAGACTGGAAAAATGTCTCATGAGATGTTGAGCTGGCTATACAGCCAAGAGCAGCTTTTAGCTTCTGTTAAATGCGGGAATGAAGGACTTGGAGTGTCTGAGGAGAAAGTGAGAAATACCACCAAGAAAGGAAGGATTGGAAAAACAGAATAACAAACTACATGTACATAGCCTTGTGGGAAAGCTTTAAAAACCAGAGCATTTCCAGCTTTTTTTCCAGTTGGTTGGAAAGATCTTGCTTTTCTGTACAGTGCAGTGCAGGACCCAGTATCTGCCTGTGCCTGTGGGATCCATTGATTCTGGGATTTTTGGCAACTGGGTTTTTTATTGCAAAACCCGACTCTGTACAGCATATTTAAAGCAGTGACTCTTGACAGTTGCAGCTGGTGTTTGCTATATATTATTTTGTTGATGATATCAAGTTAAATTCTGTGTTTCCCAGGAACCAGTCTGTCAACATCTTTCTTAACCCAGTGCCAGAGTAAATAGGAAACCTGACTCATAATGAACATTCTGGATTATGGCAAGAGCAGAAAACACACATTTCTTATGTTTCTTTCACTGTTTTGGTGTTGTGGTTTTGTTTGTTTGTGTGCTTGGGTTTTTTGATTACGTATTTCAGACTCTGGGTATGCATTCCTTTATTACCTAATAAGAAAATTAAATTGTGTCATGGGCTAATCGTTTTAAACACACTTGTGGTGCTCTATGTTGCCATGACATAATACATAATGAATGCAGATATGTACTTTTTTTTTTTTAATTGGTGGAGCAGTTGTCTGAAACATGAGCAGTAATAATAAAATTACAGGAATTAAATTCTAAAGTGTGGCAGACACAGGTGCAGATATCTGTCATACCTCCACCTGCCTCTGAGAAAGCTTTTTTTTTTGCCAGAAGAAAAGAGTATTTTTGCAATTAGACATTATCTAAATGATTTGTTATGTGCCTGTAGCTTAACTTTCATCTCCAGAGCTCAGCTGTGGATTTGATACCTTCAGGATGCTGAGCCCATTTGCCACGTGAAGAATGCCTGTCCTGGGGATTTGCTTCCTAATAGCTTCCTAAATCATGGGGAGGAAGAAGTGGTGTTCTCACCTGTTTTGACATTCAGAACACAACTGTAAGAGCTTAATCTAAGAATTTCTAATTTAGCTTCTGCTAAAAGCAATCTCTAAGAAAGATATTTGACTGCTCCTCATCAGAAACGACTAGAGAAATTGCATGAGAAAATGTGATGAGACCACAAGACAAGAGAGAGCCTCTTCTTCTGAAGTAATTGCAACCCTTTTTTCACTCTTGCTCTTGTTCAGAGGACACCACTTGGGAATATTTACCCTGGTATCTCTCCTGGGGAGCCTTGCAGAAGTTATACTGAATATATGTGCATTGCAATTAGGCATATGGGGAATATGGGGATTGTGACGTATCCTACTTTTGCAATCAAAGCTTGAAAGAATTAGAAGCCACCTTTTATGACTGTGATACTGCAAAGTTGGGTCTGGCTCTTCTCTCTTCATCTGATTCAAAAAGAAAGCATATTGATCTATATGGTTTCAGGGCATATGTCTCTTGGTTCACAGAATTAAATAAAACCACTCACATTTTCATTATTTCTATTGTATTTATATTTTCATGTGTGGATTGGCTCTGCTGTACTGGTTAACCCAGCTAAATGAGCACTGTCTATTTAGGCAGTGTTGAATGAAAATAATCCTCTGGGTTCAGACCCAACATATCAGTCACATTGAAAAAACTGTGGATAATTTTATCTATACCATACATACGAAAGAGACTCGAAGCACAGATGGCAAAATCAGCACCTACCCACAGTTCAGGGCAAACCTCTGTGGCTGGAGGCAAAGCTCTTTTGTGATGAGTGAATGGAATACCTAAGTGATCTGGAAAAATGTCAAAAGCACGGAGCTGCAAGCAGCAGACAGCTCAGAACCTACCTCTGCAGCTCATGTGTGGTGCTCAGCTCCCAGGAGTTTGGCCTCACACCACATTTTTGTGTCTCTCCCACAGAATGGGGCACAGTGAAGAGTTTTCAAAGGGAGTGCTCACCTGTGCTTGGATATCTGCTTTATAGGAGGAGAAGTATAGTTTCTTCTTAACCACACTGAAACTTTCTAAACCATTCTTTCTTCTGAAATATTTGGCCAAAATTCTACATCCAGGTACAGTGCTAGATACAAGAGTCAGAGGTGCTTCATTAGGCTGACTTAATGAACATCATAATTTCTCCATAAATTCATTATCCCATATTCAGACAAAAGTAAATCAATCACAAACTTTTCTTTTACCCAGACAGAAATGCATGTATGCCTACGGTTGTGTGCACACCCAAAAAAATCATTGCACATACAAGTTATATTAAATATGAAATAGAAAATGTATATATTTATATATTCTAAAATCTGTTTCAAAAACTGTGACATCTGTAGACTTGGCAATGATTTTACTGGAGCTAGATCCAAAACCTATGAAAGCCTTTCCTTTTACTTGACTGGTAGTTGATTAAGCAGGAATTGTGTGTATTGCCTAGTATTTACACATAGACCTATGTATCTAAAATCAGGGATATGATGTTTCCTATGCTGGAATTTGATGATCACCATAGATCAGAATAAAAGAATATTATAGAAGTTCTCAAAAGGTTTTAATTTCCAGGTTCAGGGGAATGGCAGAGTCTGTGATCATCTGCTGCAAGTGGAGGAGCAGTGCTGGAGCCAGGAGGGTGGTTGTGAGACAGGTGTGCTCCAAGTGCAGCTGCAGAGTCTGTGCAGACCTAGGAACTAGAAAATAGGTCATGAGAGTTTTCAAACTCCCCCCAGTTGTAGAAATGTCTGGGTTTTTTTCTGGCAGATATTCCATACCTGGAGTGTCAAATTATTTATGGAGCTGTTGCCCCAGTTCAGCTGCATGATGTTGACTATGTAAATACCCCGTTCTGCAGCAACTAGTGGAAATCCTAAGGGATAATAAAAGTTTTAAAGCCCTGTAACACTTTCAGCATGAAATGGTTCCCTAGCAGAGCTGATCTGAGCAGACATAAACAGCATTTCTCCTCCATGTCTTTTAAGAAGTTAGACCACGTGATATCACAACACACTTTTCTAACACAGTAATTGAAAAATTGACTTTCAGTGGTCATTTGGACTATTACTTGTATTCTCTTTATTGTGTAATCTAGTTAGGGCTTATGTTTTTTTTATGGTGGGAAAAAAGGAGTAGCTGTAATGATGCTGATCTGGATCCTGGCAGTTGGGGGTGGATTATGGAACATTTATGATGAACAGCAAGCCCACTTCATTCCTTTTAAAGCACGTCTTAAATTGACTCTATTCCCTCCTCACCCAGCAGCAGGCAGGTGTAAACACTCTGAACAGCTGTGATTCTGTACAGTTTCGTGTCCAAAATCTCTTGAGGAACTACAGCTGATAACAGATAAGCTGCACCAGCAGCTAATATAACTGCCTAATTGGACACAAGGAAGCTTTAGATTAGCAGTGGAGCATGACAAATAAGCAGGAATCTCAAGACTGAGGCTGATATTACATCTTTTGACTGTGTATTACCATAATATGTCACAGTGGCTAGTTCTTTTTAGAGAAAGTCCTTTAATGAGTTTAAGAGGCAGATGTTACAGTTGTCAGAGTTCTGGGTGTCGCCCTCATGAAAAATGTGACTACAGTGGTCTCAGCAATGCTGCAGAACAGCAGCAAATGTTAGGGAAGAGCTGCATTGTCATTTGGATGCCTCTATTTAAAGTAAAGAGCAGCAGAGCTGTGGCACAGTGTGCTGTGTGCTGGACTGGCCCTTCCTGCACAGAGGTACAGTCCCCAAAACAGAGCTGTTGCTGTCACCTGGCCCTGCTGTGTCTGGCTGTGTGCAGGGTGCTCTTGCTGTGCTGACAGACATCCCCAGCACAGCTGCTGGGGGCTCCCCTCTGCTTCTTCACACACCCTCCTTTCATGGCAGGAGTGGTCCTTGCTCAGTTCCTCCTGTTCCTCACTTGTGTGACAGCAGATTTTCTCTGTTGTGCTTCTCATCATCTCCATCAGGCACATCCCACTGGTTTGCCACCAGAAAATCATTTTTTGGTGGTCAGATTTGAACCTTTTCCTCCCAAATTCTCATCCTTTGGATTCCAACATTCGGTTTTGACTGCACTTGAGAAATCCTGGGCTGGCTGTAACTGGCATTTTACACTACTGTAAGGAGGCTCTGAGAGCTGCCATGTACCATTGTGATATGAAAGCATCCCTAGCTTTGTTTAAACAGGATGACAAACTCTCACCTAGAAGAAATGTGGTGCAGGTTATTGCAAGTTCCAGGTTATTAATAAAGGAGCAGTCACAGAATGTAATTTGTGTTTGGTTTTGGGAAGGAGGAATGAAAACAAGAGTACCAGCAAGGCAAAGAGATAGCAAAGGTGGCATAGATAGATAGCAAACTCTCAGGTGGTTAGACATAGAAGACAATTGAGAAAAAAGTATAGATACAGAATTAGAAAGTGAATGAATACTTCATGCTCAAAAATATTTTCCTAACTTCTGACAGCAAAAACCTCCTGGACAATTGCCTTCCATATGACTTCCCCGAATGATTCCATACATGATATTCACTCTGTCAGCTACTAATACTAAAATCCCTTCTAATCATAGGGAAATGGGATTTAGCACTTTTACAGTCTTTATTAAAATAATTACCTTTTTTTTTTAACTTAAACTGTTGAGGTTTTATTGGGGAGTTTACTCAGAGATTAAATTCTGTATCCATCATAAAACTGATTTTCTCAGCTTTGTTGAAGAAGCTCACATTACTCCTGGGCTTAGAGCTCATATTGCTCTTATTGGCCTGCAGCTCATTTTAATGTTATAGTTCCTTGCAAAGTAATGTTTTTCACCACTGAAGTGGTGAAAACAGCCTGCAGAGATTTTAACATTTCCTTTTCTGTGGGCAATTAGGAGTCATTAGTACTGAAGGATCTTGACAGAGCCTGTGGAGTTAAAGATTTTGTGAATAAAAATTAATAGGATCACAGGATAATGCTGGTTGGAGGGAGCCTCTGGAGGTCTCTGCACAGAGCAGAGTGAGCTGTGAGATCAGAATAGGTCACTCAAAACTTCATCCAGTCAGGTCTCCAAAACTTCCAAGGATAGAGGCTCCACACCCTCTCTGGAAAACTGTTCCATTGTTAATCCATGGTGGAAATCTCATTTCTGTTAGGAAAATATAACATGGTAAAATTTTTAACAATCAAGGAAATGCAGAATTAAAATAGAGTAAACCAGCTCTTGCAGGGCAACCAGAATATATGCAGAAATTAGATGTATTGTATTTTATTTACAGCATCGTGGCTGCCAGAGAATTGGGTGAGGAACTGAAGCTTGTTTAGATGGCAGCTTTGCCATCCAAATGTGAGAATAGAGTTTCTATCTCAAGAATATGAATACAAAACCTAGTGCTTTATACAATGATATTTTTTCAGTTCTTTTTGTCATGTTTACTCCTGTAGCTCAGCTGAAATGGTCAAAATGTTTTCCACAAATAAGGCAAGTAATCTTGATACCAGAAAGGAAGTTTTTACAGAGAGAACAATCAATCACTGGAACAACCTCCCCAGGGATGTGGCAGAGTCCTCACTGTGGGAAGTTTTCAAGATGCAGTTGGACAGGGTGCTAGAGAATCTCATCTAGGCTCCTCTTTCCTGTAAAAGGTTGGAGCAGATGACATCTGGGGGTTCCTTCCATCCCAGATTCTTCTGTGAGCCTCTTTACTTTGGTAAAAGTAATAAACACAGTCCCCCCCCCAATAACCCATATAATCAAAACAGGTCAACTAATCTGGGATACTGCAAGGAATTAAACAGGTGGGAGAAACAGTGCAGTATTGGACAAGAAAGTTAGGGTTTTAATATTGCATTTTAATTTTATCATATATTAACAAAATTGGGAAGTAATTAGACTGCTCCTGACAAACTTTTTTATTCCACATGATGTCATCATGTTTCAGGCATTAGTTTAATGGACTTGAAGCATGGTGGTAAAATAGTTTCCAGGCTGTAACAGACAAACCATGAAGTGAATGAGACTCTTTTCTCTCCCCACTGCCCCAAAACATCTCTCTATGAGCTGCTAGGAGAAAGTAAACACATTTTTGCAGATCGTATTCATGTGCATCACTAATTTTTTCTGAATCCTTAATTCTGTTGTACTGCCTTTGACTTGAGAGGAGTAATTACCAAGGGCTTCATTGCAAACCCTCGCTGGTACTGTGCTGCTGTGAAGATTTGCCAGAAAGAGAATGAGATGATAATTGAGAAAGGAAAGTTCTTGCATTGGCTAATCCATAGCAGTCAGTTGACATGAGAAAAACTCAATTTCCAGTCAGCCTTGTGTCGCTTTTCCCAGATCACTTTTGAGGTAGTTTATAGCAGAGCTCATTACTCAGCATGTATTTGTAATTTCATTGTTGTTATCAATTTATTTATTAATAAAATGTTACCAAACTAGTAGCTGAGAATCTAAACCTGCAGTCGTACGTCAGTCTGACTGCTGCTTACCTGGGAGCAGCCTCTTTGTCTGAAAGGGGTCAACTCATGGAAAGGGTGTTTAGTGTGGCAAGACCATGCTAAAGGTAAAATTGTTTCTTTATGTTGAAGATTAATCACCATAGAAATCTGAGTGAGATTAATCTCTAATTCTATGTTGGCAGGTATAAAGAATTTTAGTCTTAGCACTACGTGTAGGGAATTATAACTAAGAATTGCAAACTGTAAGATAGAATTAAGGCTAAATCCACGAATTAGGAGGCTGTTCTGCTGCATCTGCTAAATGCAAATGAATTGGATTGTTGGACTTATTCTCCTTAAGGAAATTAATTTTATGATAAAATGAGGAGAAAAAGTGCAAACTTACTAATAGCAGCTTGAAATTGACAGTCTGTGGAGATGGAAGCCCCTGAATCTCAGTATTACCTGCTAAAGGCCATTGACTTATGCAAAGCAACAAATTTTTGATTAAGGAAAAGAATATCAGGAGCTTACAGTGATTGATTTCCTTTTCTGGTTTCCTTATGAGTTGTGAGAATTTGCCATCAAAATGAGGAATTGTGTCTGTTAGAGCTCCACAGAGGGAATATGTGATGGAAGAGGTGAGGTGGCAGCTGTGTGTGCTGTAATGCAGTTACACTGATCTGCTTCTGATGGGTGTGAGTGCAAATATCCAGGGCTGCTGTAATACAAAATGAGTATTTATAGGGCTGTAAAAATATAAATGGGTTGTATGTGGGTTGTAATACTGCTTTCAAGGAAATGTCTTTTGAAAATTGTCAAGATGTAGCACTGCCAGAATCAAGCTTTAGTTTTTAGGGTTTATACAGGTGTCTGAATTCCTCTAGAAGTGAACTAGCAGTGGCCAAAGCTGTATAAAGTCTTTTAGGTGAGAGTCTAAATAATTTCACTCTCAGTGCCTGAGGCTGCAGTACAACCAGTTTAAAGAGTGTTTCATCTGTGACAAAATACTACTGAAAACTTGGTGGAACTGATGAGGTAATTTCTAACTCAATGAATTACACTTCATATTGTCTTTTGGATTTTCACATACAAATACTGCCTCAAAAACACATCAAGTATTTTGGGCAGATCATGATCAGCTACCAACACCTACAGCAAATTAAAGAAGACTTGGTGGTTTCAGTGTCAAATCTGTGTTATTATTGTGTAGTTTTAATTACTCCTGCATCCCAAATGCCATTGCTTTAAGAAAAAAACAACTTTAGAAGTTGGAGGTGTAGCTGAGTTAAAAGTTGGTTGTTGCCTGAACATCAGAGAGATGCTCTCATCTTGTCCTTTCTGAATTGTCTTTTATTCTTCAAACTGTACTCCATTCTGAAAGATTCCAGAAAGCTCATTGTTTCTGAAAACCAAATAAAAGTTTTCCATCATGTTTTAAAATGTTTTGACTAAGTCCTCCCTCTTCCCCCTTCTTTTTAGATGCAATATATTACATGGGACTGGAGGAGATTCTAGATTCATGCATTCTTCATTAAAGTTTTTCTGTTGCTCGTCAAACCTGTGGCAATCAATTCTTTTGCTTTATGGGTCAATTGTAACTATACTGATTTAGTGGGAACCTCTGACTTTAAGTCAGGTAGAAATGGCTGTAAACTTAGGACATGATCTTCAATAGGTGCTAGAAGTGCAAGTCAAGGGTTAGGACAAAGCTATAATGGCTGTTTTTAAATTCTCTGTTTTCAGTCCACCCTCACTTCTGTATAACTCCTCATTCACTAGTTTTCATGGGTACTTCTGAGTTCATTTAAACCTGTTTAGAAATGGCTCTTTGCTCATCTAATTTAACTGAATGTCATTAATGAAATTGCACTTGCCAAGCAGCTTGGCACTAACACCCTTCGTGTGCAATTGGAAACACTTTTTAGTTACACAGCAGTGATTGTTAGCAGATGGAAGTGTGCTGGCTTGTGTTAAAATTTTTGTGGTCTAGTACAGTGAAAGAAGAGCATGCTTACAATAACCAATTGCAACTTGCTTATTATGTACTACAGTTTCTGAGATTAATTTTTGGAGGTTTGGTTTTTTTTACATTTGTGGTTGAATTTTGCATGATTTGTAGTCTAGTTAGAAATTTGTTCTTTCTAGAAAATGAGATTAAAAGAAGACACTGTGCAGTGTTGTGTTTTAGTGGTTTTGCAGATAAATCAATACACTGAAGAAGACAAAGCTTTTTTTTTTTTCCTTAAAGTACTATATTCATGAATTTTGCATGGCTGTGGATTCCAAAAGCCAGCATGTAAAGGAGAAGCTAGGCTTGCTAAATATGACTACTGAATGCTGATTCAAACCTCAGACTGCATTTCTCTCTGCTATTAATACCCTTGTCAATGTTGTTATCATCTTTTCTTCTATTCACTTCAGCTATTTCTGGGTAAGTAGGTGGATGGGAATTCTTTTGCCACAGTAAAGCTGAGCTGGAGAATAAGAGAAACACATCAAGATTGCTGAAGTTGTTGTATATTTGCATGTAAAATATGCAAAATATTTGCTTTTAGACTTGGGTGGTTGGCAATTTCACAGACATAACCCCAAACTCTCTGACTTATGTGGGAACAAAATCCAGCCAGTGGTCAGGGCATTCCCCTTAGGGAATATTCCTGTTTTCCTCAGACGTGTGCAGGGAATAAAAGATGTGCTGAGGGAAAGGGTTGATGATTCAACAGGCATCCAATGGTACATATTGCCACAGGAAGTGTGATCCAGTTTCCAGCTCACAGATTTGGGGCTGTGTTGGTTTGAGCCTGTTGGGGTGATAGAAAAGCTTGTCTTTCAGAATGGCTTTCAGATTAAATGTCAGCATATCCTTGCAGGAAGTTCATGGATCTTCTGTCAGGCTGTCACTGGCTCAGGAGGTGGCCTTAGGCAAGTCGGATTTTGGGGACCAGTTCCCAGGTTACATCATGCCTGATGGGGAGAAAAGGAGAGGAAACAGCTGTTCCAGGTTCTGTTATGCCACTGACCACATTTATTTCTACTGAACAAATATTTCTGCTGGCTTGGTAAAGAGAATGAAGTTCCCTTCTCCATTTCTAATGGGAGAGCCTAGCAAAACAAGCAAACACAGAGAAACACTCCTTGTCTAGAGGACTCTATGACAAATCATCAGGAGCAGAAGTGGCAAGTCTTTCTCTCTGAAACATCAGAGAAAGAAACATCATCTGGTATGCCCTGGCTTCTCATACATAATCCAGGTTTTAAGAATGGGAGAGGAACTGGATGTTTCATTCTGTTCTTTAATTTAAGCCTCTATCTTTATCTCCTTAAGACATTTTTTTATTATTCACCCTTTGTTACCCTGGAAGAGCTAGCAACTTCAAATACGTTTTTAATATTTCTTTGTATTTTCCTCTATTTTTTTTTTTCCCCAGGGCTTGTGTTATCTTGGGTGTCATATTCCTCCTGTCATCTATATGTATTGTGATCAAAGCCATCCACGATCTTGCGAAGAGGGTGCTTCCAGAAGTGGTAAGGTGATTCCTGTTCTTTTAAATGTTCTCTTTATTCCCTGCCCTGCCAGTGGGACTGAGAAATGCCAGTGGCTGCTTTCAACAGCCCCACTGAACTCTGTGAAGCTCTAGCAGGTGCATTTCCTGCACATTACTGGTCCTGGTCTTCCAGCAGTATTTGTTACTTATGTGATGGAGTCTAGTCTGCTTCTGGAGTTTAATTGTGGGTTTTTATTGGTTTGACCTCAAATCTCTCTTAGCATAACCACTTAATACTTCTACACAGGACTGTGGGATTTCGCTTACAGAAAGGAGGCCTCCCTGGGCTTAATGAATGTACTAGAATTTTATGAGAAGAATGTTTCCACAGTTTACTGCTCCAATGGCTTCAGTATTTTATTTTCAGTGTGAAAAAAATGTATTTTTGGATCATATTTCAATGTCTTCCAGCTCTTGCCTCCAACTCTAGAGCCATGTATGTGTAGCAGGGATGGAACAGGTGAGGGCAGCATGCTAGGTGAAAGAGCTGGCTTTTTGACTGACTCACTGTGGGGCATCACAAAGGGCTTTTCTCCTGCTCTCTGCTTTCTTTTGGCTGTGAAAGAAGCTCCTACCTGGCCTATAGAGCAGCTCTCCCTAGTGGCCTTTCTCTCAGCTCTGCTCTGGCCTGTCCTGCTTGCTTCCTTTCAGTACTGGCTATTAATTTCTACTCATCTTAACAAGCTGCTCACTGGGAGAAACATTTGGCAGAGGTTCCACTCCCACAAGACTCTTCCTAATGTGCTCAGACCAGATGAGGTTTCAGGTGAGTTGTTGTGTGCATAATGTCAGAGCCTTGTCTCCAGCCTTTGTGAAGTCTGGCCTGGTTGTGTGTTCAGCCTTTCACATCAAGGATTCACCCTGCCAAGTGCCTTTCCCAGCACAGCACCACACAAAAACCAAGACTCCTTCCTTTCAACCAGGAGATGGAGGCAGAGCTGGAAAATAAAAGAGCCAAAATGGAATTCCATCTCTTACCCAGTTAGGAATGCAGATGACCTGCTGGGTCCTGTGTTCTCATGGAAACTTGCAAGAAGCTGGGCAATTCCAGCAGCTTATTTTCAGTGGTTTATTGAAATCTGGCTGAAGATGAGTAGCACAGCCCATGAGTTAGCACGTTACTGAATCACGGTCAGGTGCATTGTTTGACTGCAGGTGATTCATGTTCTCTTTGCATTTTGCTTGCCCTCCTTTCCAGTCCTTATAATTTCCTGCCTCCTCAGCTTTGCCAGCATTACAGCACATGGAGTTCACCAGCCTGGTTCTGTCAAAATGATCTGGGTTAGCTTAAACACTTTCAGTAGCTGGTTCTTAAACCCAACCAAAACATTTTGACAGAACTGGGTTGGGGAGTGAGCATGGGGCATGTGCCAGTGAGGCTGAAGAGGAGGCAGGTAAGGGTGAGGGGAGACCCTGCTGTGATGGGCAGCTAAGGGACAACTTCTTAACTTGTCTGTACCCAAACACTGCAAACTGGTTACAGTTTGACTTCTGTTTAGTGAGAAAATGAAATATATAGTCCTGACTCGGTGAAGGAAAAGGGAAAAGGGAGGATACAACTGTGATTAAAACACTCATTTTGGTGAATTTCTGGTAGTGTATATCAGATTAACTTGGATATCTTAGTCTAATTCATTGTGGGCAAATGCTCTAATAATTCTATCAGTAGGAACAAAAATTTAAAAGTTGCTTCATCTATATCTCACACTTTCATTATTACAAGTTCTGTCTACAGGAGCAGGCTCTATTTCTGACATGGGGAGAAATGTCTCATATTTGGATTGTGACCATATTTTATGATTTGCAGGAATATTGTACTTCCTCATTTTTAATGTCTTTAAATGCAAAAATACAGAGAAAAATATGTAATCAGAAAAGCATCCCTGAAGAGAAGATCCCATTATGTTTTCAGTGTCCTGTAAGGATGATTCGTACAGATCCTTTTGTCACAGACTGCCTTGGATTCAGTTTCCTGTGCTAAATCTGTGTCAAGTAGGTAGAATTTAGAGTGGATGCTGCTTACATTTGACACAGTATCAGGGTACTCATGGATAATCTTCCTCCTGTGACTGTTCCCACTCATGTGGGCACTCAAATTCTACCAACAGTTTGCAGGATGTATCTGGCAAGGCTCGGGCTGTGGATGACTGGTGGCAGGGAAAAAGCCACATGCACACACCTAAAAGATTTTCATGCCTGGCAATTCTGCCTGGAATGTAGGTTGGAGCACGGGATGAAAAGAGATGGTACTTTCGTTCAATGTCTCTTAAATGGCACGGCAAGGATTTTAATTTCAAAGCTTTTCAGTACACCTCCCTGTGGGAAACTGATTCAGCAAGGGTTGTGTGACGGGTGAAATATCTCTGTGCAAACTCAGAATAACAGTGAAAAATGGGAAGGCTCAGAGGACAGCACCACTGCTGCAAGTCATGGCCAGTGAGGTATAATGCCTAAGGGTTGCCAACATTAAAAATAGTTGGGGGAAGAGGATGTTGTTGAATAGAAACCTTTCCAGTTGCCCTCGCTGTGCCTGACTGTGACACTGATGTTCAGGTTACTTGTTGCTCTCTTAGCTGCTCTAAACAGAAATAGTTGTTCTTCCCAGTTGTTTGGGTCTTTGTTGGTTGACTGTGCTCCCAGCAAAGCTGCACAAGCCCAGGACATATCATCAACATCTGAGCAGAGGGGAATCTGCTCAAATTACATCACTGAGATGCAGAAGTTTCTGCCTCTGCTCCTTTATCCAGGGTGCTGTTTTCTACTTCTGGGGCCATGATGAGCTAATTGTTAGTGATAGTAATCTCTGTAGTATCTTACCATGTAATTTGGCTTTAGTGTATGGATATATAGCTGGAAAAATAACAGAACAATGTTTTCTGTTAGTAGTTTTTTGCATAGCAGTGAAGTAACCAGTTCTGCATGAATATAGTGACCTGAAATATGTTCTGGTGGTGATACCTGTGTTACTGGGGTATGATATTAACTTGCTATCCTGAGACCAGGGAATTATCCCCATGGTGTGAGCAAGAACAGAACATGAAGACCAAGAAAAGGTAGTGTAACTGCACTGGTGTCCCAAACTGGTATAAAAGAAGGGTGTGGAGCTCAGCACTAGGTTAAGAGGATCTGTGCCTCAACAGAAGTTTCACATGTGAGTCAGAGTCGCATGATTTTTTTTGGTACAGTTTACATCCTTATTGCTCTTTATTGCAGCAAAGGTCATTTAAGATGTGGGTAATTTTTAAAGGATCCTGTGAAATTTTAGCTGTGTGACTTACAATCTGAAGGCAGATAATGTGGCAAAAACCCAGCTGGAAAATGTTGCTCTTGGTGATGCTGAACACAAAGTTGGTACTGTCAGCCCTGCAAATGGAGATGGTTTGGAATGCACTGCTCTATGTGGGGGATTCAAGATTAACCTAATGATAATAATAATGCTAAGCAACATGACTGACTGCATTGTTCTCAGAGCTATAAAGTCTCTTTTTGTGTCCTGATTTCAGGAACTTTGTAATAACTTCTCTGAGTTCATTTTAAATTGCAGAAGTTTTGGAGAAAATAGTATGATATGGACAAGTTTAATTTTAGAAATTAGACTGGATAATCTGCTTGCTAATTGTAAAGAACGATGACTAAAATCCTAAAAGCAGCCAGTAACTTTTGAATAATTCTGGATCAATTATAGGAAGTTTATTGTATTTCTTGTTGCATATGAGATACACTGGTTATGTATCTGTCAGTTCTTAATATACACATAGCAAAAAAAAAAAAAATTCTTGGAAAAAGTCTATGAATTCTTTGATGTAGAGATTCCTTTGTCCTTAAAGTGAATCTTGAAAGAATTGCTTTCATGAAAATACTAGCAATAAGAGAAAATACATAAGTCACATGATTAAGAAATAATTTTAAGTACTTTTCTGAGTGTTTTGAACAGATATTCTTTTACTTACAGGGACACTTAGAAACAGGAGTCTGCAGTATTGTTGTCATTTCACATGATGATTTCAGGTGCAGGTCTGGCTATCCTCAGCAGGATTCAGAGAACCAGGAAGAGAATGACAGGTTTACTGCAGATTAATGGCATTTCCAGCTTGACTTCTCCATTCTGTAAGGGGCTTAAATATCCACAGATTCTTGTTAGACTGCAGAGAGGTGCTGCTCAGTTTACAGGGCAGGAGCTCAGGGTTAGCTCAGTCAGGCATTTTCCAGTTGCCCATTTGAATTCTCTTTTATTCCCTGCTGGATGTAATTTTGTTGGAACCCTGTGAATGACAGCACTCCTGATCTGCACTGGCAGAGGAGAGAGGACAATCAGAGCTCCTGACTTTCTGTATTTCTTAATATTGCTTCTGCCTTCCTTTTCTGCTTCTTGTTTGTTTTACCTCTTGCTGTGTCTCAGGTAAAAATAAACAATAGGTAGTGTTATGTCTCAACACAAGCTTTCAGCACAGGCAGTGATTTTGTAATTCTTTTGAATGCCTCAAAACCTTGGGAAACACAGAAATAGTGTATTTCTCCTTCTGGTTCCTTAGCTTGATATGCTAAGGACTGTAGTTAGCTTTGAATGACTAAGTAGATTAATTAGTTTAAAATAACTTAGATGAGTTTAATGATAACTGTTTGTCTGGAATTTTAACACTGGTAGTGTGTGTGTTTCCTACATGCAACAACAACCATGGTCCTGCTGGCCCAAAAGGCCCAAATTTGGTCTTCAATGACTTTCCTCATGCCTTTCTTTTTAATTTTATCTGCATCTTTAGAAGATTTAACCAAGGAAGCCTGGAGAACCCACAGAATTCAAAGGATAAAGGGTCACTAGGGATTTATGCAACATGTTCATTTTTTGCAAATTAGTGTTTAGCACTGAATTGCTATTTTTAGAGAACTTTAGCTGTAGATTTCATTTCCTGCAGTTAGCAGCAAGTCTAGAAATTGTCATTATTAGGTAAACTTAGGGTTTTCCCTTTGCACAGGACTTTATATTTATATTATAATTAAAAAGAAGCCTGCCCTGAAAAATGATATTCTGTGTCAGGAGAGTTGGCCAGACAATTAATTATACACTTACTATATAATTCTGTATTTGTATTAATTATACATCTCTTAACTGTGGGAAAAAATTCATTTTCAAGTAACTGAGATATATATTAATCCTTGGTGTTCAAAACACAATCCCTTGTGCCAATGTTTTTGGTACTTGTGATGCAGAGCAGTGTCATTCAGCAATGATCCATAGAATGGTGTATACTTTGAAATTAATTATTTAATGAAGTCATGAATTTCAGGGTTGACAGTAAGGTAGATGTAGGAGAAATATTGCAACTGAAGGGATCTGTTTGTCCAAGAGGGCTGGAAAATGCCAGTATTGAATATGTGCAGTGAGAAGGGGAATGGATCTTTTTTTCTCCCACATTTTTGAAGATTTTTGCATTACTTTTTGTGAGCATTAAAAAAAAAAAAAAAAGATGGGTCTCTGATTCTTGGAGAGAGGAGTAAATGAGGAGAATAGAGTTTTCATGTCACTTCCAGAGGGGATTTGTCTGCCATGTAACCTCATCTTGGATTTGTAGAGATGCTTCATTTTGCTTTGGAGGCAAATTTGGGTGTGGGAATGGAGACAATTTCTGCCTGTGCCAACACGTACGCGCCAGTCGCTTTATTGAGCTGTGACCTCCATTCTCACTTGCCTGAAAATACTTTTAATTAAAGCTTCCTCATTTGGGGAATTCAGAGATGTGATGACATTTTCCACTTGCCTTGGAACATGTTGGTTTGGAAGGAAATCTTCCTGTTTCTCTCCTACTCTTCTGTCTCTAGAACTCTTCATTTTTGGGGTAAGATTCCTGTACAGGAGCTGTTCAGAGCCCACATCCTGCCCCAAACCCTTCCCAGGATCTTTCAGTGACACTATCAAACTCAAAAAAATATGGAAGAAGTACAAAACCCAAATAAAACAAGTTGAACAAGTTTTATACAAGAGAGAGAGATGTGCCATTGATGTGTGGGAACATTACAGCTGCAAATTCCAGTTCTTTCTGTGTTCTTATCTTATTTTTTATATAGCTGGGAATTTTTTATTTAGCTGGGAATATTTATTCTGTATGGGTCTGCTTCATGACTTGCTGCAGTTATTATTTCAGTTTCATATCATTGATCCCTAAGGAAATATTTTTCACCAACCAGATCTTTGATTTATTGTTCCTCCTCCCTCTTTTTCTTTTTTTCCTTTGTTCCAGCACTTGCTGAAAGTGTCAGATGTAGCAGGCCAGCTGCTTTTCTTTCTGGAGTGTTTGGAATTAAAATTTCTGATAAATTTAGCTCTTGTTCCATACACCTGAATTAAAAAGCTAATCAGTAATTGACATTTGGAAGAGAAAGTCTTCCTTTTTGTTTACCCTTCAGGTTAATTTAAATGTATAGTTCTCATATCACGTACTTTAAGCTGAGTTTTGTTCCTACAATGATGAGAGTTGAACCTAAAATAGAATTTCAAGGATTTCTGAGCCAACAAGGATTTCTTGTTGGCTCAGAAATAATTTACTGAGGTTCCCTTTCCCCTAGCTATGAGATTCAGAATATTTCCCTTATTGTTACTTTCAGCATTTGTTCCCCAACCTGTGTTAGCCATAATAAGATAATTCCCAGTAGGGGAAGGAATTACCATTCCTTTATTGATGTTTCAGAGAGCAATATCCACAGCCAATGCTGTCCCTGAGGATTTGGTATACACACATTTCACTACAAATAAGAAAGAACAGTGATTTTGCATACTGTTGACGACATCATGCTTGGATTTCTGCATAAATTTTAGTGATTTTGACATTTTATTAATATATTGAGAAAGGAATCTAAAAGTCCTTGAGTGTAGGTTTTGAGTATTGTTTTGTGTTTGCTTTTGCTGCTGTTAGTGCTTGCCAGCCCTGTGATAAAAAAACCCCTTCATCATTTGCCCCTTTACCTTCATCCTCCCAATTACTAGATATTCTTGGGTAGTACAAATATAATTTAGAAGTGAACAATTTGCTTTATTTTGTCCGTCGCCACAAAGAATTTGCAGACCTTTTCTTGTTCCTTAACGAAGGCTCAAAAATCCCAACCCAACCACGCTGAGAAAGACTGTTTTAATTTCACCTGGGGTTGTAAATCAATATCCATTTACTATTCAGTTACTGCTTGCATTTCCCTGGGTAATCGTATAACACATGTAATGTCAATGCAGTTTGGCATTTGTCCTCATTAGTATGGCAAAGGACACTTTTTTGCAAGAGTAAGCAAGCATCATGCCATATTTGTGACATTTCCTGCAGAACAAAGAAGGAAAGATGCAATCAGTTTGTGTATGAAGGACGTGCAGCCCATCTCGTGTGGTGCCTCCAAAGCTTTTATAAATGAAATCTCTTGAAAAATTAGGCCACATGTTATTCTATAGTGTGTTATTGATTACAGCTGAAAAAGGAAGGTAGGGGTGGTACAGTGTAGCTTTGTGAGTTCCAATTGATTTATTGGTTTAACAGTTTAAAATAAATACATCATAAACATAGATTCAACAATGTCAACAGTTGAAATATAGGCCAGTAGCAACATAACAAATAACACTTATGATTATGTCCTATGTCCTTATACACATTTCCCTATATATTTCTAAACCTCATATATAATTTTTTGCTTGCCATTTCAAATCAAAGTATCATACACATTGATTATACAATAGAATCCTGCTTTCTAATTGTTATTTCTGTGTATGGCTTGGAGTTTGGGCTAAAGTACATGTGCTTCTTGCAGGTTGTTAAGAATGTTGTGGATCCTTGAATTGAAGAGTAAGCCAGGGTTAGGGCAAATGGATCAGCTACACGTCATTCTTTGCTCAGGTGGAAAGCCTCATTTCCAGATGTTATCACATGGTGATAAGAAAGAAAAGAAAGCTGGTGGCTGCTCCCCACTTGGTGGGTGATGTGGAATGCACTGCTGGTCTCAGCTCCCTGATCTTCGGAAAAATCAGCCTCGCTCTTCTGAGAGTGGACAAACCCCATTTTAATTTATGTTCCATAACTCTGAGTTAAAACAATGTGGATGGATTCTGGGAGAACGGGAAGCATGACTGATCTAATAGTTAAGCAGACCCTTTGCAGGGCTCCTAAGGTCACCTAAGAGAGTTCTGTGCAGCCCCCAGTCCCTCAGTTCCCAGCCCCTGTGCCTTGCCACGGCATTCAGCACACCCTGTCTTTGTTATCTGTTTCTTGAAAAAGCATTCTGTGCTGTGGAATTGCTTTGTCACACCAAAGACAGGTTTAAACGTTCAAAAGACTTTTTTTTTTTTGGTACTAATAATAGATCTTTGTATCTCCATGTGAAGAGACTCTCCTGCTTGAGTCAGAGTCTGGGCTGTTGGTTTGTTTTCTGACAGTGAAGTGCAATGAAAACTCATCCCTTTTGAAGTTTGCTAGTCAGAGACCCTCTGGCTTCCCAGGAGCTCCCTGTTTACATAAACTATTTACTACTTGGGAGAAAGTGTGATAGAGATTTGGACTTTCTTGTGGGGTTTTTTAAGTGTTTGTATTAGAAACATCTCTGTTGCTCTGTATATAGCAACATAATCCTTCAGGGGAAGAAGAGGGAGTCCTTTTTGACGGAGCAAGGTGCTCTGCAGAGGGGCTTTTAGTGATCCCAGTGTGCCCAGATGACTTGGCAGCTGCTGGGGGAGCTGTGGGAAGCGTGTGAAGGTAGGGATGGGGAGCAGAGTGGGAGCAGAATCTGGCAGGTGCTGGGGAGAACGGTCACCAATCACCTGGACTGAAGAAGGGTCATTGCTGGGATCCAGGAGACAGATGGTGAGTTGCAGAGATGGGCAAAATTAATATTTAACAACACAAACTCAGCTCAGTTTGGGCCAGCCATGACTTCGCTCCTGCCAACACCATCTGTAGCATTCCAGAAACACATCCCTACCTCCTCAGCCAAGAGGAGCCAGGCTCAGCAGAGGAGAGGCAAAACACTGTGAGACACCAGGCTGGCTGGAAAGGGAAAAAAATGGCATGAAAAAGGCAGTACCAGTAATTCCCAGCTCCTGCAGGAGTGTGGAGGAACTTTTGGCTGGTTCACAGAGGAAGCCAAGGAGAGGGCAGAGGAGTGGAAGGAAGCCTGCAGCTGCTGGGCTGGGAGAAGGAGATTGTTCTGGGATTGCTGTAGAATGAGTGAGCAAGGCAGGATGGAGCTTCCTCCCATACCAGGGAGTATCTTTTGACTCCACATTGTACAGAGCAGGTGAAATGAGAACATATTTACATCTCAGAAGTGGAAGGACTGTAGCTAAAGGAGAATGGGAGAGAGGAGCTGGTAGAAATAACACATGGAATCAGGGCAAAGTTTTAGCATCAGAATTAGCAATATTCATTCTAGGGAAAGATTAGGAACACAAATCAGCTGTAACTCTAGTTACTAGGCTGGGAATTGGGTTAAAATATTTCTACCTAATAAACCAAGCACTGAAGAATCCAGTGAGTTTTTTTTTAATTATTTTTTTTACTTTCTACAATAGATTCAGGAAGAGATCAAAGTTGCAACATAAAAACCAACAAACTTTTTCTTAGGCCTTAAGATTACTGCTGGTTTTGGTGAAATCCTTGAAAGCAGGGACAGAACTGTTGTCACAATTTTGCAGCCCCCTCTTCTCAGCTGCACAGCTGGGGACAATGCATTTGGATAAAGGAGAGGAAAGCTGCCTGCTGACTTCTAGTATTCCTTTCTTAGGAATGGTAAAAGAGGAAAAATTTTATTCCTAGGCAGGCTTTCTTCTGGGAAAGAAAGCATAAAACCTGGCATAAAATAAATCTTAAGTAGGGACACTGTAGCTATTAAAGTGCTGTGTGATGAGGAGGCAACCCTGGGAGGGGCACCTTGCTTTCTGTACAGTGCTGGCCTGTACATGAAGCCATCAAATCAGAAATAGGTGTCCTTTTAATTAAGGCCTCATGTACAGTGTAGTAGAAGTGAGGGAATATGATGAAAAGAAGTGGAAAAAGAAGGAGCTTTATTTACCACACCGGGAATCCTTTATCCTATGGAAATGATCAGAATTTAAATTTTTATCATCTTTTATCATTTTTTTTGTCACAATTTACCGCTGTTTTAATTAAAATAACAGCGAGGACACGTACAGTGAGCCTGGCTGGATGTGCTCCGTGCTCCTAATGACTGTCAGATGGGAAGGCAAGGGGTACGGAGAGGGCAGGGCTGCGGGAGGATCCGGAGGGAGACGGCGCCAGATGGCCCGGCTTATTTTATTAATTTAGATCTCCATTACGGCTTTTCTTTTCTTCGTCTCTCCAAAGGACGAGTTAGTTCAGTGGGAATCATTTCACAGCCGCGGGGTGACGCGTTTGACTCTCCGGAGCCCAGAGCGCGTTTGTCACTGGCGTGTCCCAGGGCCGGACACCTCTGCTCCAGCCCCACGGCAGCCCTCCCTCGGCTAATTCACCGAATCCTAACCCAGTTCCAGCTTCTTTGGCAGCAAAACTGTGCCAAGGCAATGCTTTGAGCTGTTTCTCTTCTCTTTCACGCTCACCTGCTCAGGGAACAGCCCTTGGGGCCGATCTGTGACACCCCCAAAACCTCCTCGCTGGCAGCAATAGCCTCACTCCTCTTCCAGCTCTGTACGCCAGGAAAGCGCAGAGAAGGGCTGGGAAAAAGAGTTTAAAAGATTTTTTTCCCCTTGGGTTTGGTTCGTGCGGGATCTGCCGCCTCCCGGTGGCTCCTGCGCGGAGCTGCACACGACAGGAGCGGCTGATTTTGGGTGTTTTTCGGAGGTAAAACCGGGAAATTGGCCCCCGAAAACCTGTTTGGCACAGCCTAAAGCGTCTTCACTCACAGCAGGGGTTTTAATTTCTTCCCTTTTTTGAGTCCACGGTGATAACAAAGGAGCTTCGATTTGTGGGGGCTTCTGCTTTATCAGTGGTTGTTGGATTAGTATTGGCTACAAAATGAGCTTGTCTTGTGTGATTCGGTGGAAAAAAACTCAAACCAAAAAGGGCAAACTTAGGAACAATTGCTAGATCCTGAATATGTGTCCTCTATAAAAAGGCTGTTCAGCAATTCATGACTTCATTGTAGCAATTCATGTCTTCATTGAGAAATCTGTATCCCATTTAGGTCATTCTTGGATGCCAGTAAAGTAGCTAAACTCATTTTGATCATGACTGTAGAGCAGAACAAGTAGCAAGATGAATTTCCACATACTGTGATTTTAGTGACATGTGCAGGAAAAACCCTGAATTCAGCCGAAAATTTGTCACACACCATGGCAAGAAAAGAAAACAACAAAGAAAAAGCTCTAAACAAAGAGACATGAAGAGGATGAAACCTGATATGATAGCACAGGGAATAAGGCATAGCATTTTCAGGATTCTGAATCAATAACTGGAATTTTGAACATCAAATCATTTTCAAAATATCTTGCATTGCGATCCATAGGCTTTTTTTTCCCCAAACTATGTTGATTTTTAATGGTTTTCCAGTGCATGTATAAGGATTTCACAGGTGTAGAAAAACTGCATTTCGTTATCCCAAGGCTGACAGTGACACAACTGTTAACAGCAAAGTGATTTAAGCTGTCACCTCTGCTGGGGCTGCAGTGTTCAGCCTGTGCTTCACTGAGGGGGAAGGCAAAGATAAGAGAAAGGGATGCCTGGGAGGAACCAGAGAGTCTTTGGAGGGTCTGTGGGGTGATGGAGAAACAAGGGATCTCATGTAGTCATTGAGCAATGAGTCCTTGTGCCAAGTGAGACACAAGAGACGTGTTGGTGGAGCACAGCATTCTGCTTCAGATCATTCTGAACCCTTACACTTATGCTGTATATTCAATATTCGGTAAAAATATTAGATGAGATGAGATTAACCAATCAGAACTTGTTAGGCTCTCAAAATGAAGCCTTTGGGCACTGAAAATACACATTTTTGAGAAAGATGCATAAAAATCAGAAGCATACAAGCATGACAAGGATCTCAAATTCTGAGTGTTTCTAGCAAAGCTTGTTGTCATTTCAGACCTTCTGAGAGCTCCCTGTCCCTTGTCAGACAGACAGTAAACAAATATTGCCACTATTTCCTTAGTCCTTCCCTAGCACTTGGAAATTGCCTGGATATTTTCCAGTTGTTCAGTTAAAATAATTTTATGAATGCATTTTATCCTACCTTTACCCAGTACTTGCATTCTGTGTTCTCATTGCTTCTATATTTTTCTCTTTCCCTCAGTGCATTTTGTCTTAGTACTTAATATTGTTATTATTGTACCAGGTCTAGAGAGAATGAGCTCATGATTGAGAGTGAGTAGAAGTAGACTTTCAAAATTATACAAGATAGAAAATTGTATAAAAATATTGAATGATTTATTTAGGGATATGACTACATTATACCAGTAATCTAATTCCCACTATCTTCCTAAGCAGCTTTCAAAACCATTTTTTTGATTTCTTTGGGTTTCAAATTGCTGCTAAAATAATGAAAATGGGTGGAGCTGATGATGAATCATCACGACAATGTTTGGTACCAACGGGGACTTTGCCGGTGTGTTTTAATCAGGAGCAGGGTCCCAGTGGCACTGGCCCACTTAGACCTGCAGATACAAATTAAAAAAAGAATTCTTGCTGTTTCCTTTATTTGTACTGGTGTTGCAGCAGCTTAAATTAAAGCTTCTATCAAGAGTAATAAATGAATCTAACTGAAAGCTCTGTGGTTAGGTGGCAGGCAGGCTGAGAGCCTTGGGTTTTCCTGCAGCCCCTGGGCTGAGGTACCTCGGGGGAAGAAGGCACCAGGGCTCCCTTTATTGCAGCATGTCAGCACCCAGGAGTGTCCTCCCAGCCCAACCCAACACAAAGCAGTCAGCAGGAAGGGGTGGGGGGCTCCTGGTGACCTTTAGAGAATGAGTGTTAAACAATAAATAACAACTTACCCTTCCTTGCCCTGCACTGGCACACAGCTCGCCCCTGGGGGAGCCTGGGGGACCTGAGGAACCCACACTCCATGTGCAAATTAAGCAATGGGAATGTCTCTGTGAAATGGAAGTCCCTGAAAAAAATTTGTTTTCTATGAAAGAGCTAAACCTTTCTTTGCACATCAGCATCAGCAGTTTTATGGATGTAGCTGGAACTAGACTTTTGAAAAAGGAAACGAAACAAAAGCAAAGCAAGCCCAGAATCAGAAACAACATTAAATGGTTATTGCTTACACTAAGAATCAATATTGGTCTGGTAAGTGGGATTCTATTTTCAAGCCTTCCTCCTGCCTGTGGGGACTTCATTACTGCTGGCATTAGGCACTGGATGACCTGGCAGTCTGCATTCAGCCCCACAGGTAAATATAACCTCCTGACTCTGGGGAGACTGGGTCAATTCACAATTTGTTGATTGGAACGGTCATTAATTATGGCTGCAAAAGCAATTGCAGGTGAGAATACAAGCAAAATAAACACCAGCTGTTGTGGAAGTCATAAGGTAGGAAATCTTGATCTTGGGTTGTGTTTCTCAGTAGCACAGATAATTGCACAATAATTAGTACTTTTTGTCATTTAATAGGTGGGACATGACCAGAAGACATACTAATGTGTGACATCTCTTTTTTTTCCCTTTTTTTTCAGGATGATTTTCTGTACAGTGTCTCTGTTCTAAGTGGAATCCTTTGCACCGTCTTGGCAGTAATCAAATTTATGCTGGGAAAGGTCCTTACAAGCAGAGCACTGATAACTGATGGTGAGTGTGACATTGATCCTGCTGCTCTTATAGACTCTTCCAGGGACCCCTGAATGATGACAGCTGTGGAAGAGCATTGAAATAAGGCAGCCACTGAGAAATGGGAAAAAACCCAAACCCAAACCCTAGAACAGTGTGTAGTACTGCTGGCCTCTAGCACAGATAGCTCAGCTGAAATGGGAATGTCTGGTGGAACCCAGACAATCAGTGTGTGGAGAGTAAGCAATAATAGAGAGTTGGGGATAGAGCAGATAATGGATTAGAGGTGTATTAGTCACAGGCTGGGCTGCAGCAGGGGGATGTGACACCAGTTTAGAGAGCTTTGGTTAAATCACCTCCATCCCCACTGCCTGTGCCTGGTAAAATCCTGAACGTTCAAATGAAGCAAAGTCTGCTGCAGAAACCTCGCCTGCCTTGAGTAGGGGTCATCACCAGCACCCACAGGCACCCCCTTTGGTGTCACTTGGCACCACAGGGCTGTCCCTGCCACTCAGCAGAGCTGCTGGAGCGTGGCAGGGGTGAAACAAAACCCTTCCCTGCCCTGCACTCCCCTGGCCCTGCTGGGGTTTGGCACAGGGTGGATCTCCTCCTCTGCATCCTGGGAACACCTCACTGCCACCACTGCGTCAGCCCAGGTGTGTAGCACCTGACTGTTTCTGGTTTTAAAGGTAGGTTTAAAATCATGCTTTAAAAATAGGTCCAGATATTCCCCTTACTGACAGGGCTCAAGCTTCTGAATCCTCAGAACTCTCAGGGGTCTGACTTTCAAAAGGGTGAGGCCACAGTGATGGCAGAAGTTTCACAGCCCCCTACAAATTTCTCCCAGTTTTTATCTGCCAGGGCAGTTTGAAATACTCTGCAAACAGACACAGTAGGGTGTTCATGATTCATGGGTCGTGGTACCTAAATTATTTTACTCTTTGTTAAAGATTTCACTTTAAGGAAAGTAAATTCTCAGTTTACTCTAGAGATACATAAATTTTGCTTTATTTTAAGCAAAGTAAACATACTTAATTTTTTCTTGATGATGTGTGATAACACATACTATGAGCATCTCTATCATCCCACTTACATAAATTCTTCATGAGTATTTATATTTTAAATCTGAAAGGAGCAAAAAAGGCATCAGAATAGTAGTGAGGGGGTTACAACTAAGCTACTGCCTCCCTGCATTTGGGGTTCTATCCCAACAGACCTCCAGCTCAGAGATCTTATTCTTTCCAATGGGCTCTGCCACTCCAGACATTTTAAAGCAAAAATATCTCCACAAAGGATTCTGGAAAGGATGCTGGGAGCTGCAGCCCAGTGAGTCTGACTTCCTTCACTGCCAGGGTGGAAGTGAGACACGTTGACCATTCCAGAACTGTGCCTAGGCAGGCAAATGATGAACCCTCCCTTTAAAAAAATGTAGCTTAGTTTTGAAACAGAGCAGTTTATTCAGCCAAAATATTAACTGAAAATTCCTAAATAACTCCAGCTCTGAATTGTTCTCCTGTATGACAGAGAAGTCTCTTTCCCCATAATTAGATCCTCATGCTAATGATACTGCTTCTGAGCTGGAGACTGCTTATTCTTTGATTAAAAAAATAGGGAAAAAAGTATACAATTACCTCAGCCTGGTTTTTATCTCTCTTCTCCCCTTTAGAACTACTTTAGAAAATGTAGGAGGCTGATCTTAACATGTGTGGTTAAATATCTGCTTTCACAAGATATATTTACATATGCACTTGATTTATTAACGATCAGGAAGAGACAATGTGATTCAGCAGCTGAGACAGATTTAGCAGTCCCTTGCATATCTTTTTTTAGTGTTTTCTGTTTCCTGCTAATTTGCCTCCTGTGATCCCTGGCTCCAGACCAATAAACTGTTTTGAGTAAAAGGAGCATGGATTTTTCTTCCTAAAAAATAGGTTTATTTTCAGAACAGCAAATTCTCTTTTATGCATGTCAACGTCTATTAACAATTATTTTTTAGAATAAATTTGTTTTAGAGTAGCATATCTCTTTAAAGCCTAGATGTATGAATCCTAATGAGGCAAAATGCCATTTGTACAGTTTTTTTTAGCAAAAGCTCTTGGCCTTTTGGATAATAAAAATAGCCATTTCCTGCCTTGAGTTTTGTGACATCTCAGAGGGCAACACTGTGACAGTCAGTGATGTCAGCCAACTTTCCTGTAGGTTTTAGGTACCTGTTTCCCACCCAGATTTAGCCACCTGTTTTTTCCTGTGCTGGCCTTACACTTAGAACAGTGTCTGGATTAATACCTGCAGCCATTACATGATTTCCTGCCACATCAGCAAAGAAAGGTTTGGCTGAATGAGAGTCAGGAAGGGAAAACAATTTCCTTTGCAAGTAGCTTTTAAATCATTTGGAACCACCAGCCAATAATGGCATGAAAAAGTTTTATTCTTTTGCATATCATGCTGATGGATTCTGAATTAAGCTGGAGCAGGGGATGTAACACTGGTAGAAAGTTCTAATTATTAATTTATATTTTATAGTCTTTATAGACACAACATATACAATTTCAACATGTGTTAGCAGTATAAATGAATAAATAGACAAAGACTGGATGTGAGAGGTGTGGATCAAAGGAGACACAGGAACAAGTTGGCAGTCATGGGAATTGCAAAAACCTGGCTAAGTCCTGTGAACAGCAGCTGGCTAGAGCTGACTCACCAAGCAATATAGAGTATTTCAAGTTTGATATTTCATTTGTAATCTAGGTTAAATAGTGTATGGATCTCCCAAATTAATGCATTCTCTGTGACTTTTTTGTGAATCTTTTAGGTTGTTGCAGAAAAAAATCAGAAAAGGGGAATTTGGAGTTAAAAAACAGAACACAAGGAATGACTTTAAACCCCCAAATCAATAATCAATCAAACAGGAGTTGAATGAAAAAGGGCATTAATTTTTTCAAAAGCTCTGTGAGAATTTTGAAGGGACAGTCTTGGAGAAAAAGAGAAAGGGTTGGACAAAAAAGGAATCTAAAAGGATGTTCATTAAAATTGTAAATAGTAGATAAGAAGCTGCTGTGGTATATCTAGAGCATAAATGGAAAATATTACTAGGATTATCCTGTATGTCATCAGCAATGTCTACAGCTCTAGCAATAGGTCCAAACACATAAGCAAATATATGGAATGGGATAAAAACTCCAAGAGAGGGTCTTTGACAGGTTACTGTGCAAAACCATTTTCCTTTCCATAAGTTCTTGCCATTAACTATTTTTGTCCCCCTTCCAGGTTTCAACTCTCTTGTAGGTGGAATAATGGGATTTTCCATCCTTCTCAGTGCAGAAGTGTTTAAACACAATTCTTCTGTCTGGTACCTGGATGGCAGTATAGGAGTGTTAATTGGACTTACAATATCTGCCTATGGAATCAAGTGAGTATCTCCTGGGGGCAGGCAGATGGGCTGGCCCTGAGAGGTCAGAGCCTTTAAGAGTTTAGGTGATTCCAGTGAAATCAGTCCCTGGAATTTATTAGACTAGCAGCCAATGCTGGAGCAGAGTGTGTGGAAAGGGTTAAAAAAGGCCCACAGCAGCTGGAAAGCAACCAGGTCTTAAAAGGAAATTGGAATAATTTTAGATTTTTGTATACCTGAAATACAGTATCTGAAAAAAACCCACAAATGATGGATAAAACCAGTCCTCCTTGCATATATGGCACATTTCTGAGCACTGCTTTGTCAAAGGAAGTCTGGAATAAAGGAAAGGTGCCCAAGTTTAAAGAAGGATCTTGCTATTGATTTCTGTCCCAGCCCTACCTTTGGCAACTTCCCAACTGAAGGTTCCTGCTCATGTTTCACATGCTGTTTCTCTTGAATTCTGAGATTTCTTTCTTGATTCACACCAGAAACAGAACAAAAAAATCAAATGAAGCACTGCCATGCATTTCATTGCTGCCACAATTTCTCTCACCTACGTGGAATCTAACCCCAATTTTGCACTTTATCCCTTATGGTTTATCTGCCATAAGAGAAAGTGGGAGATGGAGCATCTTAGTTGGAATTGTGCCTGTTGAGAAGCAGTCCTTGGCCCGGCTGCAGCCAGCCCTCAGCTGGAAGCTGTGTGGGTTTGTTTTTTTTTTTGTCAACTTGGAAAATTCAATTAACATTTTAATGGGGAGCACCACTCTTAAATAGGTCAGTATAATCACAATTTCCACTGTAAAACTAACTGTTCTGGAAAACTGTAATGGCTGTTACACCACCTGAGCTCTTTTTTATTCATGAATATTTATATATTCATGTTGCAATTCTGGAAACTTGGATTTGGGGATTTTAGTATATAGTAATACCTTGAGTTAAGATGGAGGACTCTGGGCATTGTCTGAGTCCTTCACCTTCTTCTTCCTTATTCTTCATGAGTTTGGGTGGTTTTCTGTAACTGGTTGATGGAGTCCGCATTGCAGACTTCAAATAGTTAGTTATTGGGTTTAAAATAAAAATAATTTAGGCGGCATTTCATAATTGGACAGGTTGTCCTTGGCAAGACCTGGTAGAGATAAAGTCTCCATTTTAGCTCATTACTCTAACAGTTCGTGAGCCTCTAAATAGATAAATATAAAATAATAAATATCCAAACTTGAAACCTACATTTCCCGTGTATTCATCCCAACCTTGGCAAGGAAAAAAGGAAGCCAAACCCACAACATATCCAGTTCTGGGGCTGTGCTGTGCCTGTGCATGATGCTTTGTGCTCTCCCTGCAGGCTGCTCATCGATATGGTGCCCAGGGTGAGGCAAACGCGCCACTACGAGATGTTCGAGTGAAGGTGCAAGGACTGTACAACCACAGCGTCCTACGTCTTGGCAAGTGGTGCCAATGGTATTTTCCTGAACATGCAGTTTGTTTCCCCGTGGTCTGTTCCTGTTGAAGTTTGTCTGAATGGGAAATCTCTCTGTAAATCTGGCATATTGTGCACACCGCTTGCGATTTCAGCCCAACAGCAGCGTTACGGTTTTTGGGTTTTATTTTTTTTCTTATTTATTTCCAGTATGCTATTGATTCCTGTGACAATAGAAAACATGCAGTCCGCAGTTTGAACCCAGCTGCCATGTTGTATATTCCAGAGTGAAAGTGTTCTCAATGGTGTGGTAAGCCTGTGGGTAATGAAGTGCCAGTTTCAGATTTGAGTTTTGGATTTTTTTTTTCCCCCTGGCCTGTATTTTCCCAAACACATGCTGTAACAGGAGTACAATCCTTGCTAACCTCTTCGACTAAGAGTACCTTACATAGAGTCTGGACACCAAGAGCTGTGTTGCTTAAAGCACTTCAGTAGCTACTTCCACCCTCTTGTTGAAATAGACACCCAGAAAGAGCAGGTAGAGCCCTTTCTGTGATCAGAGAGATACTGCATTTTTAACCCCAAATTAACTGAAACGATACCTCTTCAATTTAAAGTCTATTTTTTCTTAATGAGACACTGTTCATAGCTTTGCATGGACCAAACAAGCACACACAGTATTACTGTACAGACCAAAGCCAAAAAAAGTCATGCAGGGAAGAGGAGCTGCTCAAGGAATGGGATTTTCATCTCCTATTTTACCATACGCAGCTGTACCAGCGTGTGTGACGTTGTGGTTGCTCTGTAGTCTGACAACGGCACAGCAGTGGCTCAATCTCATGGTGAGATACAGATCAATTTATTAGATTTAGATTGTCCTGTAAAGTGTTGCTCACTTTCCACCACACATCCTATATATTACTTAATAGCAGGTTAAATGATCAAAGAATCTTGATGTATAATCAATAAAACTGGTACCTATTTTATACAGTATCTGTAAGTAACATTTGAAAACTATTTCCAGAATGTATCATAGAACAAAGTCTTCCTGTATAGCAGCCTATTAAACTGGATTCTCTGGCTATAGCCATTTTCTCCTTATTTTATGTATTCCAGGTTTTCACAACAGAGAATCAGTATTGTTGCTTCTATTTACCACAGGTGAATAAAAAACAGGACAGACCACTGTAGAGTTTGAAATAAGACCACGGTAAGTAGGTGAGTGGCTAGAAATGCCCATTTCTAGTACATAAGAATAGACTGCAGATATGAGAGTAGATGTAATTTAGACTGATCAGTGAGGGCTGTAGTGGAGACACTGTTTTTTTCACAGGTGTGATGTTGAAACTGTATTTCCCATCACCTGGGATTTGACCAGGTCCTTAAGGATCTTTAGTAAAATCCAGCTCCCTCTGATACGTGTTGAAAGAGACCCTCCAGTGATTTCCCTGACCTGACAGTACCCCTATGAGAGCGACAATATTAGAAGCAGAACATGTCTTGATACGGGATTCCTTGAGGCAAAATGAAATTTGCCCTGCTGCTATCGTTTGTTTTCACATTTTTTGGATCAATTAAGTTTGTGTGAGTATTTGTATGCAAAGTGGTGCTATCAGTGCTGATGCTGCTTGTGCCTTGCTGTCACAGGATGATGTCACTCAGCTCTAAGGTGACAAAGGAGCTACTTCAGAGGAGCATTCAGTAAGGACTCCAGAAGGACTGGAAAGTGTAGGAGTGCTCACTGTACTCAGCACAGGTGGATTTTAAAATATCAAATGCCACCCCTAGTACCTGTCTTCCTGCACAAGCCCTTACACTTTTGCTTTTCTCATTGTTTCTCCTCTCACACCAGTTCCATGAAGGGAGCTATGGAACTGGTATTTCCTCACTGATCAACAGTGTTTGTCAGACATCTTCAGCCTCAGAATCACAGAGCCAGGGCCTGAACCTAACAATATTAAACCTTTTGTGGGTTTGTTAGTTTTCTTGATACTGTTTACCCTTTCCCACCTTCATTGCCATTGCTAGTTTTGAGGATGACACTTGAGAACTACCAGAAGGGCAGTGCAGTCCAGCAGCTGTTTGTAGCCCACTGCTGCAGAAAACTGAGGGACATGGTGGTGGCTGAGCTCCTGATATAACCTTTGCCACACCAAAGTCCTAAACCACTGGAGGTATACAGGACACTCAAACCAACACCCAGCTTAAACATTAAATTGTTGTGTTAAAATGCTGACTGTAAACAGGAGCACAGATGTGCTCATGCACGAAGGAAGGTTAAAGACTCAGTTAATGAAGTTTCACACTTCCTTCTGGACCTTTGGAATGCTCTGAGGATGTTTCTGAGTGCAGACACCTGAAAAGGAGATGTGGTTAAACAAGTTAATCATACTCTTATCAGATTTGTTTAAACCAATTGCAGAGAGTTTTCAGTTACCACAGGTGCTTCAAAGCATTGCTCTATTAGCAGGTAAATACAAGCAAGCAACAGAAAAATATTTGTGATACTTGAAAAAGTGCAGGAAAAAATGATTCTCAGAAATGGTGATAAAGCCAGCTGGCCCCAAGAAGACTCTGTGTGGTATGTGACAATAGCAGAGAAAATTACTCATCCATCTCCTATGACACTGCTCGAGCCAGCCACCCTCAGAGGGAACAGTTTCTATATGAGATTTCTTTATTAAATGTCAGTGCCAGTTGATTTTTTCCATCTCTGAGATGGCAAGGGTGCTTCCAGCTAGGCTAAGTGAAGGTGGACTTTTCAAAAGCTGCAACAGCTCAAAAGCACTCGCACTAATCACCTGAAACTTGGCACTGGCCAACATAATAACCTGCCTGGTGATCACAGCAGCCCTCAGCACTGCCAAGGGCTCTTTGTTGTGCACAGGACGTGAGGAAGGAGCCTCAGTGCTCACACAAGGAACAGCCCTGGCCAGAATGAGGCTGCAAACTAACACTTATTAAAGTCTGGCCAAACTCAAAATTGCAAATTAATCCCTGAAAGTGACTGTGACACTGAGCAGATGCTTTGAATCTGGCCTTATTGTTCAGCAGAGAAGGGAGCTGTCAAAAACTCCGTCAGGATTACACGAGCTGTGATCTTGAGTCCCCAGCCATGTCCCACATGCACCAGGTAGGCATGGGGAATTATAATCTCCACTTTTAGCTAAAAGCCAGATTTTTTTTGCATCTTGATTGCCATTAAAAAAAATCACCAGACTAACATCTGCTGCTGATTTATTTCATTTTACTTCTGGCGATAGTAGGCAGACCATAAATAAGCATCATCCAGCCATGGTGGAAAAAGAGCCTCAAAAGAAGCTCCCTGATGATGTTCCAGGAATGGACCTGAAGCAAAGATCCCAGACAAGAAGCTCCTCAGATGTGGGCAAATTCAGCTGTAGGTACACCTGCAGCTGAGACTGTACCACAAAGGTGCTCACCACTAATACCACTTGCATTTCAGCATTCCCAGCTGCCTGGGAAAAAGTGAAGACATTTCTGGCATTCTTTTTTGTGGGCTAGATGTTAGGCCATGAGACAAGGATTAATTGAATAGTTTTGGGTGGAAGGGATCTTTTAAAGGCCATCTTGCCCAAGGTCATCCAGTCCATCTATTAAGCCTTAATAATACACAAACCAGGAATGTTTGTTCCCAAGCTGACAGTCAAATAAACAGCTAAGGAACCTCCTTGAACAGAGATTATCCCTGGAATTCACAGACTTGTGTAGATGTTTCACACAGGAGTTGCACATAGTTTTGCTGTGCTGGCAGGGATTTCTCACCCCTCTGCCTGTGCTGGGTGTGCTGTGCCAGAGCCCATCCCCTCCCCTCTGGCCTTGTTCACCCAGGACCAGGAACTGCACAGGAGTAGCACAAAAACACATTCCTGCGGCCTGGCACGTGGGGCCAGGTTATGCAATGTGAGAGTGTAATTAATTCAAGTAACAGACCAGCCAGGGATATTTCCCTCTCCCGTTCCCCCCAAGACTGGGAGCTGCTCTTTCCCTTTCAGCCACGGGATCGGTGTTGGAGGTAGCACCGAACAGATCCTGCTTTTTCCCTGTTCAGTGGGATCAGCTGCCCACTGTGGTGGGCACAGCTGCCCCCAGGCCTCCAGCTCACCCAGCAGGAGCTGCAGAAGGGAAGCTCAGAGTTCAGGTCCTGCAGGGACTGACACTGACACCAAGCTGCAGGCAGGCTCAAAGTACAATTTCTTCCAAGTTAGTTTGGCAAGTAACTGGGAAAGATCCCATTTTGTCAGCTCCCACTGCTGGCACCAAAGCCAGCACCCTTCTGAACTCACCTCTTGCTGACACAGGCTGTAGGGATTATTGTCATCCTGCAGTGGAGTGAAGGCAACTCCTCTTAAACAGGCCAAGTGACAATGCCAACCTCTTCTCACTGGGCAGACCCCAAGCCTGCAGCACAGCTTGGGCTGATCACATCAATTCCACCCTCCTAAGGAGGTGGGGAGGAAATAAAAGCCAAGAGGGGTCTCTAGAGATTTGGCAGCTTCCCTTCCAAGACCCCCTGTACTTCCAGTGGGAGCACCAGCTGTTACCTGCTGAGCCACCAAAGGCTCTCACCTCGGTACATTTTCTTTGGAGCATTTCAGCATTTTTGTCCAGCACTGCTTTGCTTTGCCAGGTCTCTCCTCACAAGGGTGCAGGAAGCAGATGTGTTCAGCCAGGCAGTGCTTCCCTGAGGTCCTGCAGGAACAAGGACCCCCGAGCCAAGGCTCCCAAGCAAAGCAGGACATGCCATGAGCCTGAACAGCTGGAATCTGTTCTGTGTGAACTGTTCCCAGGTTTTTTGCTACCAAGATTTACTACCTAGATTTTAGCTAAATGCAATCTGTATAATCAATAAAATAACAAATCCTGACAAGCATAAACACAAATACAGGGGAGTGTGAGGCAGCAAAGTGGGTGCTCCAGCTCTTGCACACTGACAGCAAGTGTTTTGAGAGCTCCACAAAGTCACAGCAAAACGTTTCCATCTGTGGACTCTACCAGCTGGAGTTTGACTAAACCCAGCCTAAGCATGTGAAAGCTGAAGTATTTAAGCTCCCCCAAATGAGCTTTCCAATACAGCTGCATGGTGTACTTTTTATTCCAAGTTCCGATTTTCACAGTTTTTTTTTCCATTATGTGACTGCAACCCAGCCCACATCTGACTCTAGCTGCTCACCATTTTACAGATGTCTCCTCAGCTTTTTAGATGTCAAAGCTGAACAACAATTAAGGGAATGAAACAGGAAGGAAAGCATTTCCAAAAATAAGCAGAACAAGAGCCTGAATGAGCAGTGTCCTCCACTAATTCATTTTGATGGTAGGAAACATTTGGAAATTGTGGTATGTTGAATAGCAACACAGAACCAACAACATTTTCACCCGATTTAGTCCAAGGGGAAGTATGCCAAGGACAATAAAAAGGGGCAAGTGGTGAAGGATATTCACATACTTTTCCTCACTGAAACAGCCATAAAAGGCTCTTGCAGCAGCACTGCACAGTGGAAAACCCACCCTCTATAGCCACAACTCACAGAAATCACCAGTGAAGAGACTGGCCAAGGGGATATCCAAACCCACCTCACAAACCCTCTCCAAGCCTGCAGGCATCTCTTTGACATCTTTATTTGTGCTCTTGCTTACCAGGGTGTGTGTCATTAATTGGGAGAAGGACAATACAAGGCATCTCAAGCTGGTATTTACTGACTTCTGTACTCTTCTAATTCTGCAGTACTCAGTTATGTGTGGCCACACTAAAAACAAAAAACCAAAACCTCAACAAAGAACAAAGAAGGTGGTAATGCTGGAAAAAAATCAGCTGCTGCTTCTCTCCAGTGTAGTTTTTTTTTTAAAAAACACATAGCAACTGTGCTACAAATGGACATTTTTAATAGATAAAGAGCTGTCTTTTTTTTTTAAACTATTAATTTTTTCCACTGTATACTGCTCCTGCATTAATTGCTCTATTACTCTTGGATGCCTCCACCAAAACCTCTCCACATTCCTAGCAGCTGACAACAGAGAGCCCATCCCTCAGTCTTGGCTGGGCTAACAAAACCTGAGGTGGGCAGAAAAGGCCTGTCAGCACAGTGGGTGCCACTGAAACACCCTGACAGTTCCCCTGGAGAAGTTTCACTCTGGACATTTGTATTTATTCAGAGCTGCCAAGCTGATTTCATGTGGCACCCCTCAAGGGTACTGAATGCACACCCCAATCCCACGTGGGCCAAAGCTTCACACCTGAACCCTTGTTCCACATGCAAATGTTTCACAAGCTCCCCAGTGCTTTGCCTGTTAAATTGGCTCCTCCAGGAGAATACTGTCTAAAGCTGCTACTTCACCACAGTGTACCTCTATCTTTCAGCTCCCTAGGGTATTGTGCCAGTAAGTCTTGCAGGTCTGAGAGCCACTGTGCAATTCCAGTCTCACTCTCCATTTCTCCCAAATTCACAGTGTGCTGTAAATTCAGTGTGTGCTCTAACTGAGCATGCTGTAAATTTACAGCAAAGCAGGAATTTCTAACTACTGCTGTGACAAAACTCCTGAAAGGAGGCTTGATGTAATCCATTATCCAACTCAGGTTTAAAACAAAACAAAGCAAACTGTTCATTACTCACCTGATGTTCTTCTGGCTAAGGTGTGGGACTTACCTGTGCACAGGTGGGGCAGCAACAGAAACACCCAGCTGCAGAGTTGGAAGAAGCCACACAAATGCGATCTGAGATTAAAAGACAGCTCATGGCATTCCCATTTAAGCACAAAGCAATCATAAATCCAAATCACACAAGAAAAAGGTTTATTGAAAAATAAATTCTCCCTAGTTTTTTTCTACAACAGTGAAAACAAAGCATTTTTCTATGCCATTAAAGTACAGACATTTACTGTTCTAAAAAAAAAAAATTAAAAAAAATTCCCATCCTATTGAACCCCAGGAACTTGGCAGTATATGAACCACTGCGTTCTGTTCTGTTTGAATCCCACTGCTTGAACGTAATATAGTGGAACACAACCACTGAAATAAAACAAAGGATTAACTTATTGGGGAGAATTCAAACCAAACACCCCACAGTACCAGCCTGACCCTGAAGTGCTTATGTACATTTAAAACCCCTCCTTGAGTCCACATTATTGTTTGCAAAAAGCAATATTTTACTTCCAGTGAATTCAGTAGGGTTTGCTTTTTTCCAATTTACATTGCTACAGGGCTTATTCAGACTCTGACCCTCTTCACCCATGAAGAGGGAGACTCCTCCAGGGAATGATGCAGACCAGAACCCAAAGAGCTGCCCCAAATTGCACTCTGGAGAATCCCTGTGCATTGGTCAGCTCAGCAAGCTCAGGGGGATCAACGTCTCCAAGCCCAAATTAGCTTTGTAAATATTCCCGGATATTTTTCTTTTAGTTCTCTTAGGCTCTTCAGGGTAACTTTTCTAACAAAATTTACTCTCTTTTTTCCTTTGGTAAAAACTGCCATTTCCTCCTCCTCTCCTGCATTCCTTGCAAAAACCAAATTAAACCCACGACTCCTTAAAAAATATTTTTCACTGTCACTGTACTGCAACAGACCTGTTAACGAACATAAATTAGTTCTGGGTATTACACTATTAAAATTAACTGCCCTCAGACAGCAATTTAACTTGATTTATTGTGTGCCTATTTGATACTTCAAACTACTTTGCAGCTGCTGGAGCCTGAGCCAGGTGGTGTTGCATGCACTTGGTGCCCGGACGGCTCCAGGAAATGCCAGGCGTTATTTACATGCTCTCCTTAAAGCCAAGGATTTGGTGGCTCCTGCAGGACCCAGGGCTGCTCTTTGCAGTGACAATACAGATGTGGTTTCCTGCACCAGAAGCAGCCAAGTGCTCTGGTGGCCATGGGCACAGCAGGGTCTTCAAGGCTTTGGTTCTGTGAGCCCTTACAAGAGGTGACAAATTCTGGTCCCGTGCCCTGAAGTAAATGGCACCTGCACTGATCTGCCCAGCAGAGAGAAGGGTTTCAATCTTTTGAGTACAACTAATTTTTTAAAGCAGTTTCTGTGTGTTGAGGGTGAAGCTATTACTCCTTTTATCAAAACTCTGAGGACCTGGTTTTATTTACTCATTTAATAAACAGGTGGCTTAGTGCTCTTGAGAGAGGTCTGCTGAATTAAAACATACTGTTTTGTACTCCTGATTACATGAATATGCAAAGGATGACACCTATAAAAATGAATAGGTCCCAACATGCAAGGCACATCAGCAATGGCTGCACTTTGTTGCTGGAAGAAAGAACAAGGAATGATGCCTCACACCTGAGGCACTGTGGGGTCCAGCCTCTGCTATTTTCAACACATTCCTACAGTAAACATTTTACACTTGATACATGGAGTTACTGTTTACACATTCCATTTAAATATAATTATATTTGGAAATTACAAACTAATTAGGAAAAAACCCAACCCTACAGAACTGCTTGAAAATGTGTAGATGAGATTTAAGTCACTGCCCATAAAATGGTGTGTTTTGATGTTACATTTACAGCAATATTATTAAAGCAGATCTCAATGAAATCCTCTATGTCCCTGGCCATTTCAGCTCCAGTGAAAACACATCTGTCAGTGCATTATTCTCCTTGAGTTTACTGCAGTCCCTACAACAATGGGGCCAAAGGAGAAGTGCTGATGGAAAGAGATCACAAGTGACAAGTGGAAGGCATAGCAGCTGCAGGACAAACATCACAAGGAAACAGCCATGCCAAATGTTAGCACCCCTGGAAAAAAGATTGGGAAATCAGAAACTGGTAACTCCTAATCTCTCTGAAAAGAAGCAATCAAAAATGCCACCCCTCAGACTCCCTCCCAGCTGTTGACTGAACAGCAATTTAACCAAGTTGTCAACTGGTACTTTAATAATTAATCAGTAACATCAACTTAGAGCTGACCTATGGTCTGACAGCAAGAAAAACTGGTTGCTGATATGTGTACAATATGCCCTGCAAGTGTTTGGTGTTTATCATTTAAGATACAGTGCTTTGCACTTATTAAAAAGGGAGGGCTGATTTTTGAATTTTAAGAAACATTAATGGAGGAGTTGTGCTATCACTGAAGCGAGTGGGAGTCACAAAGTTAATTAGGCTTGGATGAGATTGTATCCAGCCTGATTCATCCCATTTAATTTATTTTACCAGCAAAATTTGGTCCCAAAATGAACTCTGAGCAAAAGACAGACCCGAGAAAGCAATTTGGGTTTTGTTTACGTGAACATTTTAAACATATCTGAGTGCTGCAAACTCATAAATCACCTTTGCAATTCAGATGGGCCATGCACTCTGAGAGGGTATGTCTTTTGTAATAAGGACAAATCAAGGATGCTGCCTAGGATTCTAAAGGACAGTGGTACAACATGACAGCCTGATTTGGAGCTGAAGATATCAAGAGAAATTTTCAATGAGTCTGAATTCTTGATAATCAGCAAGGTGCAAAAGCTGACACAAAGTAGCTGGGAGCAGAGTGGAGCTGGGATGGTGTGGAGTCCTGGCTCTGGCTACATCCCCATCCCAACTGAAATCTGATCAGCAGCTGCTTTGCAAAATGCTATTGCAGAGAAGTAGTAGCATAAAAAAGCAAATCCATCTGCAGTAAGCTGGCCAGTCCCTCCCAACTGAGAGCTGCCAGTTCAGCTGTGATAAAAGGCCTGTATTCTCTGCTAGCACCAGGAACTGCCCCGTGCAGACACAAATTTATCTGAAAAACCAACACCTCGCAAACCTCAATGTGGATCTTCAACTTTCCTGCTCATCAAATCAGCTGTGGCTGTTCCTGGAGGTTTTCTGTTATCATTGTCTCCCTGGGGAATGTTAATGGCTTTCCTTTGCTCCCTGGTCATTGAACAGACATCCCGTCCCAGCAGGAGCTCTCATGCCAAATCACAGATTCTCAGTAAATTGCATTCTGCTTGCAGAAGCAATGTTTTGCAGGAATTATTAAAAGTTATAGTATCTCTTATCTTATTAAACCTTATATAGTTTTAGAACAGATTTCTCCACTACTTAAAAACATTCAAAATTCACACCACTAAGTAGAGTCATCAGCACAATTTACCTGGAATTAGTGTTCCATTATACTTGTTCAGACAGTGTCCATATTCCAAACACTCACCCAAACCCCAAAGAAAGTAAAAAAGGCACATAAACATTAAATATTTGTAGAAACATAATCTGATATAAACAAGCAAACACACTGCTGCAACTATAAATTACAAAAAGAAACATAGAAACTAAGCAAAAAATGCAAAAAAGCAACTCTATTTATACATGTGCAAATCAACTTGCATATATGAAATAAATGAGGTTTTTATTGGCATTTTTAAACAGTGTGTATTTACCAACTTTACCTTTCAAAGGCAAGCCTTTTATGTTAATTTTAATAAATATGTAAATGCTTCTCTCAAGTTTTCTAATCCCGTAGGAACAAGATTTTTGAAAAAAACTAGGTCACATACAAAAATACAAAATTTTAAAACAAAGAATGTCTTGATATGAGAGATATGTTTAAAAGCTTCTAAAATGGTTTTGTATTCAACTTTTGACATTTTTTTTCCCATCAATCGCAGATCAATATATTCAAATGCAGACATGCAAAACCCTGACTTCTGAGCAAAGGAAGCTGCAAGCTCTGCTGCCAGACTGAAAACAGCAGCACGGTCCCCTCTCTGATGTCCTTGCTTGAGTGCAAGGATTGGACTACACCCTTACCCTTCAATTAGGAAAGAAAACAGTTATGGAACTCGGACAGAAAGGTGCCTGCTAGCCTGAAATGTGGGTATCTATTACAGGTTTTAGTAAATAAGCCAAACTTTTCATTAGTCCCACGTGGATTTGCCTGAGTGTTTGTCTGCAGAAGGATTCACTGATTTCTCACTGCACGAGGGAAGGCGGCTGCATGTGCGGAGCTCAGCGAGCAATGCTTGCGGAGTCTGAGCACAGTTCTCATGATAGTCTCCTTTTACAGGAATTTAGAATGAAGCTGTAGGTCTTGATTTGCTATTCTTCGAGATTAATGAGTCTTCTCTATAGGTTTCAGTGGAAATAAGATCAGAGACCACTGACTCTCAAGCCAATTTGGATATTCTGTCCCTGGCTGAAATGCAAGCGGCATTTCAGGTGCTGCTGTTTCATTTTTGCCAGAATGCAGTAATTCAGTTGAGCAGACTAGAAACAGTGCTACAGCATGAAAAAACAGAGCTTGTAATAAACTCTCCCTGCTGTGGTAAAGGCAAACTTAGCATTGAGCAAAGCACTAGACCAGAAAATCTTATAATAACAAATACCAAACCCCTCCCATCTTTAAAGGTTTAGAGGCAAAATCAAATGCAGTATGTATTGCATGTGGGCCTTACAGCAGGGGGAACCAAGCAAACATGTATTTACAGCAAAGAATTACACTACAGCAAAACGCACGTGTTTTGCATCCTTTAAGTGCACACGCAAAAATCTTTGTTTCCAACATAATTCTGTGATATCCCAGAAATCAATTCCTGCCTGAAAAACATCAGGCTCAACTGGTGAAGACAAATCCTGCTGTTGCCTTTACTTTCTGCACCAGCTGGAAGTTCCTACACTGTGTGACAGGCAGGATTTTCTAGCTGCACAAATATGCACAGGTATGCAGGGGATATTTTATATAAATACAGAATGAGTTGTTGTGCCTGCTCAGACCCATTTCCAATTTCCTCCCCCAGTTTTTCCAGGGCAGTGAAACTATAGTAAACTCCATTTGTGCTGATAGAAGCAAATGCTGAGCTATGGCACCAGGAGGGATTTTCATACAGGTTTGCATTTGTTTTCTTCTCATACAAAAATTTTGCCTCCCATTAGAGAACCCAGCTGTTCTGTTTCTGGAAAATTAATCTAAAATACAACAGATTTTCACATCATCAAAGCCAGATCCTGGTGACCCTGCTGTTCAACAGCTCCCACAGACCCTTTTTGGATACTCAACAACCTCCTGTGTTGTGCAGAGTGATGTTATAAGAGTGTCAGGAGTGTTGAGGCAGGAAACCAAATGCTTGAAAAGGCTCATTCTCTGCTTTTAAACTGGAAGGTAAAATGTAGACTGTTCTGGAGGGTTTATCCACAGTAGCATCTCCCTTGCCTGGTCTTTGGTAGGTCACCACATCCATCAATATTCCCACACAGATAATGAACACTGCTTACAAGGAAAATCTGAACCAAGCAGATATGTCCGAGAAAGGAAAATGTAAAGCATCTATGCCTTTCATTACCACCTGGTAATCTTTATGAAAAAAAAAAAAACCTGTGCTGATTTGAGGTTTTATTCCAGCAGGGGTGAGAGCATGTCCAAATTGCAAACCTACAGACTCTGACTGCAGATTTGTTTCTCACTAATCTGAACATGTAACTTCCTGACTACAAATGGTGCTGTCAAGCATGTCACCTTCTGCTGAAAGTAACAAAAATTACCTCTGTAAACAGAAGTTTAGAGAAGTCAACTTGCTTCTCTCTCAAAAAAACCCAAACCAACTTTGATTTAAATTCTGAACTTCTGAATTGTTTTCTTCTAAATTTGTAATTAGTTTGCCTGATAAAAAGGGAAAAAGAAACAAGCAGCCCCCTAAAACCAGAAAGACAATCAAAGAACCCAAGAGGATTGATTAGTTATTTTCTTTTCAGTTGTCTCCTCTTTCTTGTTCTCCAGAAAAAATTTCTCTTTAAAAACCTAGCTAGTTATGAAAACATTTTTACATTTCTACCATACAATAATTATAGTTAGCTTAGTTTAACCCTTCTATGTCATTCAGCAACACTTTAACTACTGGAAGCTGTAGCAAACTGAGGCTCTAATATTGCTCCAATGATGCTGAATACTTTTTGCTTCACACAGCATTTCTAGTAGACAGACTACAACAGAAGCGTGGGCAAATTCCAAGGATTACTCTCTAAATGGGACCAGCAAACTGTGATGAGTCCATTCCAGAAATGGTTGTGTGTTTTTGTAGCTTTTCCACACTGAAGAATGCCACAACCCCAGTGAGCTGTGCAGTCACCAAGACGTGTCACAGGCTGGCAAATGCCTATTTGCTCATTTGTGACACTCTGCTTAGGCTGCTCTGGTGCAGCAGCTGTGATGCAGACAATACCTTGTTGTATACAAAGACTTAATTTTAAAAAAAAGGAAAAAAACCCAAACCCAACCAAAACTGGGCCCAAATAACCCTACAGCAGAGTACAAAGCTCTCTCATTATTCCAAGTTCTTGTGAAGTAAACCACTTTGTAGCCATTCAAGCCAAAGCTGTACCCAAACCAGTGCACCTTGAATAAAACGTTAGTTTCCCTTCCCCAGCATCCCCTCCCTCAAGCACACTTTTTTCAATTTTCTACTGGAATGAAGTTGAGATCCTTTAGCTAACCATGATGGGGGACGTCCTAACTCATTAAAAAAATAGAAAACACTTCACCCAAACAACAAAAACAGAAGTTTGATGGGTCTGGAAATTTTCTACAAACTATTCTGTGCAGTCATCTTCAAATCACTGTCGAACATGAGACTCGTTTCTCTTCGCAAAGAGCTGAAGGAATCTGAAGAGTGACACTGCAAACATCCTTACAGGAAGAAAAGATCAGTTATAGCTGTTTATGATGAATCCCTCCTCTCTTAGTAGATAATTCTGCCCAGCAATGATAGCTCTGCCTGCAGTGGAAAACCTGGACCAAAGTGCAGGAAGTACTGAGGAGCTCCTCTCCGAACTCTCCTGTTGTCCCCGGCTGGGAGCAGCCCTGCTGCTGCTATAGGCAGTCCTTGCAGAGTGCAACCTGCCCCTTGATATAGTCCCTGCAGGGGCAGATCCTCCTGTGGGCTGGGTGGGAGCCAGCACAGCTGAACAGCAGCAGGTCACCTTGGAAAACACAGTGCTTCCTCCTTCCATCAAAAGAGGGGACCAGGATATCGTTTGCAGACTCCATGGTGAGACATTCGATATTGTGCCTAAAAAGCAAAGCACGTGATCTAGATCACACCTGAGTTTAGGGGAGCTTGGTACAGTTTTCATTCTTCCTCCCTAAAAATAACAAACCCTGCTCTATTAGATCCTAAATTGAGTGCATTTACAAGTGCAGCTTTTCAGCTTTCCAGAACACAACTTTTCTGCTGTACAGATCTCTCTGCAGAGGGCAGTGCAGCCTTTACAGCTTCCTAAAGATTAATAAAAGAAGTTAAAGAGAAAAACAGTGCTTTTGACTGTTCCCCAAGACCTAATATTTAAATACACCATGGGTTTTCAGTAGGACAGACTCAAAGAATCTGAAATCAGGAGATATTCTCTTTGATTTCAGGAAGTCTCTTCCCCAGGGAAGCCCCACCGAGACGGGCAGCCCTGGGCAGCTCGAGGTGAGCTGGACTGTAGGATGAGGGATGTTGCTCCTGGGCTCCAGGGAACTGGGCCTGCAGCTCCCAGGAACCAGGCAGCAGGAAAATGAAAAATGCCAGTTGCCATTTTCTGACCACAAAGCTTAAGCACCAGGGTAGCAATTCCAGCAGAGCCTTGTTTTTCACTTATTCTGGAAACACTGGTAACTTGCAGCATTTAACACATGGGGTTTTTTTCCACAGGATTATGATTTTGTCTAGACAGCTAGAAAAGGAAGTTTTTATATGAGCTGCTTCTGAACTCCACTGGAAATTACAACTTTTCAAAGAAAACACAAACCCCAAAATCTTCTACAATGTAATTTAGCAAAAAGTGGGGATAGAAAACCTGGAAAGCAGATCCCCTAACAGCCATTTGTGGGAGCCTGGTTGGGAGGACTTTGTTTTCATTCTGAAAGGAACGCAGACACATTGCCAAGGAGGCAGCACCCAAAAGCAACATTCCTTTCTTAATGCCCAACACCTCCAGTGCACCAGGGTTCACAATTCTTTACCCAAGACAGTGGTGACAGAAGGTTTGTGGCCCCCTGTGCTCCTGGCAGGGAGCTCTCAGCAGTCACCATCACCACACACTCCACAGAGCACTGCCCTCACTCACAGCTTGCTGCTCTGCCCACCCTCCCTTCTCACAGAACCTGTGCTTTAAATTCCAAGAGTGGTAAAAACCAGTGCAATAAAGAGACCAGACAACATATTTGTGCTATAAATACTTACCTAAGCAGAGCTTTGTCCTTGTTAAGATGCTGGAAGAAGGAAGGCTCGCAGATGAGCTGGCTTTCCTGACAAACTTGCTTACAGGATTTTCCAGGTTCAGCAATTTTTACTTGAAGGGCACTTAATGGGGGCCACATCACCTGCCCGTGACAGAAATCCTGCAGTGACAGATCATGTTCTGTTATGATGTGTTCACACAGCATTTCACAATACTCAGACTGTATTTTAACATTTGGCAACTCACCAGAAGGTGATCAAATAATTTGGGCCTGGTCCATCATGGTTTGCTTCCTCCAGACAAAACTAAGACTTGTGTGAATTGATCCCTCACTGTGACCCAAACCCCCCAAGTTCTCATTATCAGCTTGAGCTTTTTTCATTCCATTCTGATTTCCTGTGCTGAAGGAGGAAGTTTTCATACTTCCAGGTGTCACCACAAATGTAATATTATACAGTCATGAATCACAAAATACCATGAGTTAGAAGGGACCCACAAATTTTCAGGTGAGACCAAAGGAGGTGTCCTCCTTCATCTGTCTTTTCTTGCTCTTGGGTGAATGTTCTCACTCCCTTTGCCAGGCTCTGGGGCTCAGCTGACCCTCTGCTGAGCCAAGTCAGTTTTCTCACCTCATGGAGTCCTGCCCCAAACATTTTCTGCTGGCTTATCCAGTTCTCTGCTTGGCCACATCTTTCAAAGTCAGCGTGTCTGTTCCATCAGCCCAGCCTGCCTCATCTGACAGCTCCCAGATCTTCAGCAGGGAATCCCTGCTGCTTTGGCTGGGGTTGCCTGGCTGCTCCTTTGATGCCAGTGCCAAAACTGAAGCAATCCCTCCCTCTGGTTCCCAGCCTCTGCTGCTGCCTTGCAGAGCAGCCACACAGCAAACAGGAGCAGGGATGGGTTCAGCAGATGCCAGGGGCTCACCAAACAGCCACACTGGGCTGCTGGCACGGGCAGGGCACTGGCAGGATGGAGCAGCTTGCACACAAAGCTGGTTTGACCAGCTGAAGGTGGCACTGCTGGGTGTGCAGGCACAGCTCACAGCAGTTCTCTCACCTCAGACCAGAAAGGCCTTTGGCCCAGGTGTTGCATCTGAAGGTCAGGGGAGCTCACTGAACCTTTCTTGTGAACATTGTCCTCCCTCCTGACCCCTCAGCTCCAGAAGGGGAACTCTGGGCACCTCCTTTAAATGCTGCAGTTTCACAGTCCCTAGAGTGACTGGTGGAGAGTGTGTCTGACCCCATCTCTTCACACCAACATCCCCTGAATACTCCACTGCGTGCTCAAGGCACACAACCTCTGAACCAGCCCAATTCTTTATTTCAGCATCTCTGTTCCCATTTCAAGCTTGTACTGCTTTCTCAGTTCTTCCTGCCTCCACAAACTCGTCAAAATAAGGTCTCAGTCTTTATTTTTGCTTCTTATTTTTGGTTCATCTGGCATGTTAATTAGGCAAAGTGCTAAGCACATGCAGCTAAAAATTGTGCTTGAACATCCTGGGAGCTGTGAAACACCACCAGCTTTTGACAATTAGTCAAAGCAATGACTTTAAAATACAAAATTACAATATCCTGTGGTTTTCTGAGAAGCACAAGGGAGGGCTTGGGGGAGGGCCAGAGGGAAGTGACAGGATTAAGCCACAGGTGTCATCTCCTGATTGTCTCTTTTTCTCCCTTAGACTGAGCTCCATTTCTTCCTGATTGACAAACACTCCCAATTATAGCTAACTTGGGTTAGAACAATCAAAAGCAGCAGTGATACTTTTACAGGTTTTGTCATCAATACAGCAGCAAAAAGCTTAAGTGTTTATTGGCAGGAAAGTGGGAATAGCTATGCTGTGTTAACTGCCCTTCTGACCTGGAGCTGTGTTATTCTTTAGGACTGTCTTTAATAGCACCCACACTCAGAAATAAAAGTACAGGCACATGTCCAGTGCCCTTGAAAGAAATCCTGGCAATTAAATGCCATCAGAGATAAAGGTTATTCCTATCTCTCTTCTGCAGCACCCAGAACAAAAGGCAGAGCTGGCTACTGCAACAGATCTGGCTTGGGCAGAAGTCCAAGCAAACACACAATTTCTAGAAACCAGGATCCCATGTAAATCTCTGCAGTTTTTTACTCCAACTCAACATCTTCTGCTGCTCTCAGCTGGCAGTAATGCACAGGGACCAAAAGTCCTTTAAGTAACTGGGTTCCAAACCATTTAAATCGTTATTGATTGAAATGAAATACTTGAAAAATCTGCCCAGAGGCTGAAATTCTGCCCAGAAACTGCAGTTCTACCAAAAAGTACCTCTGTATTTAAGTGATCCTTCATGATCCAAAGCTTTTATGTGTGTACACAGCTAAGGAAGTCACACACAGAGTGAAAAATTGCTTTGCCTTTCTGCTTTCATATAATGCCAAGGTCTGCACAGCTACTATTTCTACTTGGACAGCAGCAACACTGAGAAGCTTTAAAATGGAGATGGTCCTCCCTTTCCAGCATAATCCAAGAGTCATCCACAACAGAAGTTCCTACCTGTCTTTCAATAAAGGCATTCATCCTCTGAAGCATTCCCTCACAGGTAAATTCATAGGGCAGGTAAGGGTCAATCTGTGGAGACAGTGTGTTAAGGTTAGAGGGGTTTTTGTTTCAGTCAACTTCACGGTGTACTCTGTGGCAGCAGCTTCTGTTCCAAATACTCCATTACAGCTCAAGCAGCAACAAAAAGTACTAATAAACTCATTAACAAATAACAATTTTACAAAACCATCAGCAGTTTTAGGTGATTTTTCTCCTTTTTAAGAGCAATAGAAATTGCTCCATGACTATCTTTATGGAAACCCGGGGTACACTGCAAAGTGGCAGATGTAAGCCTGAGACCCTTTGGGATTCCAGAGCTCCTGTTTTAACTAAGTTTCAGTTCTGAAGTTGAAGTGACAAAACAGAATGTGATACCTTTGAAAATTCCTTCATACACTTCCCCCCTTGAAGTGCCCTCATTACCATTCCACACTGGAAGTGCACAAGCACTTCTGTGGGAGTCTCAAGGCTACAAACTCAGAACTGAGCAGTGCAGAGTCTGCAATGCTCTGAGAATCAACAATGAAACTTCCTCACTGAATGCACAGAAAACACAGATTGCTGTATAATTCACATGTGAAATTCTCATTTCTATACATATTCACCCACTCATTTTTTTTCAAGAACTTGACATATCCAGTACTAAAGGATGAGAATTTGGATACCATAGATATGTAATAATCATTTTTTCTTCAATATCCTACCAAAATGCAGCACTCATTAGACTAGTATTAGGAAGCACTGTATGTGCACTACGCCCTCAAGTGCTGATTGCAAATTGAAGACACATTTCTCACCTTTTGATTCAAAATTGATTTCACTGCCTTCTCAACCTCAGAAAGATCATTGATGTCCACAGTCCACACATGGGGCTTCCCAATGTAAACTTCAGCATAGGGATGCTGAGATGTCAACTGAAAGAAGAAATTATATTGGTAAAAATTGATGTGTAAAGATATCCTTGCCTCTCACTCTCTTAATCAGACTTTTTGGCTGAAATGCACTAGGACAGTGCAAAAATTCAGTCAGAACACAACAATCAGCATCAGTTCTTCTGAGTTACTTTTCAGATTTTCTCTTTAAATTTAGAGAGTGAATTTAGTTGGAAAACTGAAAACCAGATAACACAGATCACAAGTAGGATATGTGCACCTCTAATTTGTGGCTTCAATCCTCACAACGACCCACATCACAGAAGATTTGGTGTTTACTGAAATTACTGGCACCACGACCCTGCTTCCCCACAGCTCATTCACAGAGCCACCCTCCTTCACAACCTGTCACTGCCAGAAGTCCTGCTCAGACCTGCATGGCTGCCTCCCAGAGATGTCATCCTCACCCTGCATCCTTCAAATTTCAAACATTTCCAGAGTTCTGTGTGCAACAGTGAAGAAAGGATAATTTTTATAATAAAGGATGAATTCTGACTCTCATGACTGAGAGTAGAAGAGCAACGTGACCTCACCAAGAGTGATAACCAATGTTTTGCTCACCACTTTGTCAGAAAACAGTATCAATGAATACCCAAGAAGGCAACTCAGAAAAGCTGTATCAGAGTTGCTTTCAGTAGTAGCAGGACAGCTCAAAAAGTAGTTTTTGTGTCTGGTCACCCAGGAGTGAGAACATGCGCATGAAAAAGGGAGCAAAAGCTACAGAAGAGAGAAGTGGTTTACATCAGCCTCAGGAGAAAACTGCTTTTTCAATAAATACCAAACCCCCCACAGGATAGGTTGTTTATAGGCAATGTTTATACAGCTGCCTCTTTATGCTGTCGTTATGATAAAAGGACATTGCAGAAGATCTGAAGCAGGAAGGAGTGTCTGTTGGGAAGAACCTTCTCCTGCACCAGGAGATGCACTGTACTTGATCCTTTCCACAAGTGAATGCAAGAAACAGCTGCATTCACTATCAAAAATATTTTAAAAAACCATTAAAAAAGTAGCCATTGCATTTTGCTTGTGGAGAATAGTACCTTGCAAAGGTTACTTTACAAAACCACTGAACACAGACTTTATCTTCAAATTCTTGTATGGTTAATCATGTCACAGAACTACACAAGCTCTTTTTGTTTTTCCTTAGCACTTGAAGAATGGAGAGAAGCATTTAAGGGCTTTCCTAATCCTAAAGAACCAGCACATGGATTACTGAGAATTGAATCTAAATGAACTTGTGAAGACCAGTCAGAGAAAAGGTTTCTCTCAGGATAGGTCAGCAGGGCATGTGAAGGCAGCAATATTCCTGATGGATATACATGACATAGTTTGGACTGGAGCAGTCAGTAGGGATTATTTTTCTGTACAAGGCAGGCACACAGCATTTCTGTTAGTGCTGACACATGCCATCAGGATTTACCATGGCACTCCAAGCCCTGAAATTCCTACAGAGCACTTAGATGGGTTCATATTATTTACTGAGCCTGACCAGTTATGGTGATTGGGCACAGAACAACTGGAAATGAGACAAAAACTGAGGGACTCCCAGAAGAAAAGTTTTGAAAGGTATGAAGCCCAAGGAAAAAGTTTAAACAGGCTTTTATTTCCTTATTGCTGTCTATTTCATTTGCAACACAGACTGAGAGAAGGGGCAAGCTTCAGCTTGCACAGGACATGAATTCAGTGTATAACAAGAAAGGCAATTACAGTTGTGGATCATAAAATTATAAGGAATTTATGTTCTGATTGAAAATGGGAAACTGTCTTTTCCTTATCAACCAGCTGGTGCTGCTCAGGACAAAATTTATATGGCCCAGGAATAATGTGAATTGGAAAGTGTGGCTGTGCAAGTTCTCATCATCTGCATATTACCTGAGAGCTTTCCCTTGATGTAAACACATAAAGAACATATGTACATACACCTATGAGCAAGCCATGGCCACAGACGTGAGTGCTATGTCAGAAATGGCTCTGTGACTATTAAATGTTTACAAGTATAGGCTGAATTTTACCTACACTGAATAAAAGAAATATTCCAAAGTCAGTGCCAGGATGAGGGGTTAATTTACTTAGCTTCAGTCTTCTCTCACTAGAGTCTAAACACACTGACTGTTTTGAAAGCTTGGAGTTTGGTTTTCCTGTTTTCTTCAAGAGTCAGTTCTCCAAAAGTCTTCAGCATTTAACCACAAATATGGTAGGTGACCATTAATACCTTAACAGTGCCTCAAACAGGTTTTTTCTGAAGAAAAAAATTTAAAAAATCCCAAACCACACATAACCACCCACAAATGCCCTTTTCATAATTCACTTCAACACCAATTTACTTCCTGCACAGTACACTGCAATGTCTGTTTCTTCAACAAAATAAAAACACTTTTAAATGATGTATCAAAATGACACGATCTGTTCCTGGGCAGAACATCAGCTTTCCAAGCGAAATTTCAGTTTACGATGTCTCAATAAAAAGTAGCAGAATGTACCTAAAAGCAAATCTAGAGATAAAGCTTGAAGTGTGCTAACAACACCATTTTAATTGTCCTATAAAAATAAGGACTGACACTCTCATCAATGACTGAAGAAAAAAGCAGTTGCACACCTCTGGCAATAAACCTTGAACATTAATGCAGTTTCTCCTACACTCTGTTACTAAAAGGAAACCCACAAGCATCTTCAGTAAAAAAATTATCAAGTTTGACAGAGCTTACCTCTCGGAGTGTAGGTTTGCCTTTGAAAAAATCTGTGTTTTTGCTACTTTTTGGTGGGTTAAATCTTAAATTTAGGAAAGCACATCCATTTGCAATAGCCTCCAAGGGAGCTGGCCCTTCATATGGAAATCCAAGACCAACAAACAGCTGAAAAACACAAAACAGGGGATATTTTATTTTTGTTACTCACAAAAAGCTAAGAGCTAGCTCAAAAGAAACAAAACCCCCATTCTAAATGTACCAGCCTGAAGAAAATGCAAAGCTAAGAAGAAAATGGGAGAAATTCAACAGCTCACCACCTCCCACCCAAGCAGTAGTGGAATGTCCCATAAAACACATTTGACAATCATCATCTGTAATGAGCTGAGGTGGTTTTTTCATGGAGCTGAGGCAACAACAGACCCTTTTAGGGCACTTTTTTGGGCAGGGGAGGAATTGGTGGTTTGACTGGTGTTGAAGTGGAGCTGCAGGGGCTTTCCTACAGGTACAGGTTCTAAGGCAGCAAGCTCCAGGAACAGCTGCACCAGTGTTTTCCCGACTCCCAAAGCAGCCAAGCCGCCGGCTTTGCCAACAGGAACACGCTCCTGGCACGCTAATTAAGGCTCCTAATTAAAACGGTAGGTGGCAGCAAACGGCAGCTCACGACTCTGGGCCCAGGCAGGAAGAGCCCGAAGGGGCTTCAGAGGGTTCAACACTTCCAAGGGAAACTAGAGCAAAAAAATCCACCCCAAAGCTTTTCCTCCACCAGCTGAGATTCCAGGTGCTCCAGAAAAGGCACTGCTCTGCTCCAGTGAAAACGCATTAAATGTTGTTTTTGGAGTTGTCAGAAAAAATCTTGACCTCTTTCCTGGCCAAACATAATGAACCCCCTGAATTAAATAAAGGATTCTTCATTTGAATGTTTGTATATAATGGGAGAACAGCAAGCCAGTCTGAGATGGAACAGTGATTTCTCAGTACTGCTGCATAACAATGTACGTATGTATGTATGTTACTGCTTTTATCAGGAAAATAAAGCACTGTGAGAGTCATGCAATCAGAACACATATTCAAAGAGGTCAAGGTATACTATTTTGCATTAAATCTTCTGCAACATGGAAATGAATCCCAGTAAGAGAACATTCACAGCTGGAGGCTCTTCCTAGGAGCTGAGCCCAACTGATGCATAAACCTCTAGTCAGGCCTGTTGTGCACAGGCATTGCAGCATCAATCCTCCCCAGCCCATGGCAACAACAGTATAAATTCAGAGTTGGCTCATTTTAGAAGTGCAAGTTAACACTTCTCAGCATAGCTGAGGACATTCAATTTTCACTGCATGGAGCTGAATATTGTAATTTCAGTTCTCAATATTCAGGTTAAAGAAGTTGCCTACTTGCAAGAAGTTTCTCAACTCTCTCATAGATTTAAATCTTAAAGAAACTCTCCAGTGGCTGATAACAAAAGATCTGGAAGCTATTTCTACTAAAGACAAATCATCTAAATTCTGGTTTTATATATGGCATAAAATATACCGCCTTTCACTCAGAGAAATGCATACTACATGTAATCTCAAAAGAGGCTGAATTTTACAAAAAGGTAATCTCTTGAAAACAATGAATTAAGGACATGAAACCATTTCATGCAGTCTGCACATAAAATATTATTTATTTAAACTACTCCTTAGTTCAGGCAGAAAACCAGCTGAGAATCAGCAATTAAACCTATCTGAAGTATCAATTCTCCTATGATCCTGTGTTTGTCTGTTATGTAGGGAATGCTGGGTTGTTTGCTTAGTTTTGCACCTTTTTAATAAACTGCTGCTGTGCACTGCTGAGTTCTGTGTCTGACTGGTCCATTTATTTGGGAGGAAGCTCCACAGGAAAAGAAACATGGGTTTATGTTTTGACAGCACAGAGCACACTGCCATCACTTAATCTATAATAAATAGCTTACCACCTGTTTCCCATCCATTTTCCAACCTCCTTTAAGCAGCACTGTTCCTTTGAAGGAAGAAGGAAGGATTGTGCCTGATCCCTAGAACAGGGGGTGTGTTTGTGTGTGTGTGTGCTGCCTGCTGGCCTGAGGCTGCAGCCTGGCTCACAGCCGCCTGCAGCCCCCAAATCCTTCTTTCAGCCCTTCTATCACCTTCCAGCACATCATCATCAAACCAGCTGAAATTCCTAAACTCAATCCAGACCATTTTCCAAAAAGTTGTCCCTTATGAGTGTCCTTACCCATGGAAGGGGGTGGAACTAGATAATCTTTAAGGTCCCTTTCAGCCCAAACCATTCTGTGAGTCTCTCTACGACTAATGTTCCTTGGTAAGGGAGTCAGTATTTTTGTCTGGTATAAAGAGCAAAACAGAAATATCTTACATGCCTGAGGAAAGTCACATTCATTATGATTAAAAGAACAAGTATGAGAGAATGCAGGCCTTTTCTGTAACTCACGATGCTCTCATTTGCTAATCCATTGAATTACATATAGCTTGTTATTTCCAGAAAGGCTACAATAATCAGTCAAGGTACTTCCAAAGAGTGTGCAGCAAATACTGCAAGGCACTAACTGAAAAAGAACTGAAAAAAAAGAAAAAAGTAGAAATAACAGTCACCCATTTTCAGGTACCAGCGAAGCAAACATCCATCCTCAATACAGAGGAGGCTGTGGGGAAGACAAGGCTCTGTCCCACAGAGTGACGATTTAGACCAGACTGTGCTTTCCCCAGTTTGTGCTGTAGCTGTACACTGCTGCCTCCAACACTGAAGATGCTGACTATGGCTCTTAGGGTAATTTCTCTTCAGATGTAGGTGTGGAAACCCAGTCCACCCTGAGGAGGCACCTGCACCCTAGGGCTGAACAAGGATTTTCCATACTGCAAAACTCCAAATGTGACTGTGTTGGTAACACCACAGTGGGTACACGTGGCTAAAAATATTAGTCCTGATCTCACTCTGTTAGCTGCAGCAGAGCTGCCCGGCAGAGAACTGCCTTATGCTTTACTGGTTGGTTAGTGCTTGGAAAAAAATCATATTCTGTTTGTCTTTTCTCACCTTTCCAATGTTTCTGAAAGCAAGAGCCATTATTTTTCTTGGAGAGCTTGAAGTGGGCACAGGGCACACGCTGACACCCCACGGAATGCGGTGAGTGCCAGAAGGAAGTTACACTGTAAAAGTCTATCTAAAAGAGGTAACTGCCAATGAATACAGATGCAGAATCATCATGGAAACAGCAGTGTGGGGTTGGTTTTTTTTAACCCATTTCTTTTTAGCAAGGTCTGCTGCCCCAGTGTGTCTGTAGGTCTGCACAGACCAGAGAAGGGGATTTGTTTCTGCAACATTACTGGCCCAACTTGAGTAAAAACCCTTAATAGTTAGGTTTTCATAACAAAGGCTCCTCAGGAACCTCACCACTGTGCACTGTGAAAGGACCATTAGTTAAGAGGAGACATCTCTGACACAAAAAATGACTCACAAGCCTTCCCATGAAAAGAAGCATAGGGGTTTTTGGGTTTTTTTTTGGTGGAGTTTACAGCACCACATCAGACTACTGTTAAAATAAAGAAGTAAACAGTCTTCCTGAATGATAGCCAAAAGTATAAAATAAGGAGTGAATGCTTTACTTCACTGACTGTAATGATGATTAGCTGAATAGTTAAGAAAAAAATTCGTATTCCATAGACTAAATGCTGTAGTTCCACACACAGGAGCGTTTATTGTCTCCTCTCCCCTTTCTAATATTACTGCACTTTATTTAATTTATTCTGTCAGGTTGGTAGGTTTATCACCACTTTAATATGCCTCCTTACTGAACTTATACATTCTCTTCTGAACTGCAGAAAGAGGAGTATAGCAAAGGTTAACTATCTTGCTATATTCTTCTCACCAATACAAAATACTTTCTGCAAAAGTCAGTCCTTTTTGTGATTCATACAACTCGAGAACAGAATTACTAGGTAAGTATCTTTTCAGCTGATTTATTAAGTGTGTGGAAGTAAATATATATTTCTTCATAAGAGGCAATATGAAAACAGAATTTGTTTGCCTGTGACTGTCTAAGCAGGGTGTTGCTCCTACTTTTATTAATGCCCACACAGAAATCCCAAAACCAACTTAGTAAAAGAATTTGAACTCTCCGAAAAACTCACAGTGACTTGGAGGAAAAAGTTGCATCTGAAAGTTTCTCGAAAGGAGAAATATTTCTCAAGAATTCAACACTGGTTCCTCCAAGAGAGCCTGGTCCAACTCCTCCAGCTGCCCACTTGGCAAGGAGCCCTGTGAGCTGGCAGGAAAGCTGCCAGCTCGCCTACCCCATTCTCCCCCGACGTGATGAATGGCTTTGCATCTCCTCATTAGGAACTGGAGACATGGCTCGTTTTTGTCATGCTCCACACAGCTGAACCAGCCATGATGAATCTCAAACAGCCCCTCCTGCCTGCAGAACTCCCTCCCTCCAAAATGTGCTGCTTTAAAGCACACACAGAACGAAATGGCAGCTGCACACGGCCCGGAATAACTGTGTCCTACCAGCTACTGCAGGGACCAAAGACATTTTGGGAATGCAAAGCTCTGATTAAGAATCACAGGACTGAGCCCAGCACCTACTGGCATTTTGCTGTCTAAGGACAAAGTGAAGCAGTGCAGCATAAGACACTTCTGACTAGGCTGAACCATGTGATTTGTACCATTATTATTTAGCTCTCCCTTTCTGAAAACCAGAACATTGGTCAGCTGACCTAACAAAAACCTGCTAACACAGTGTTGAAATCACAACCAATGACAGACAATTCTTGCCCGTAGTCTCAACACACCTGAAGGTTTCTGGAAGTTTAAGGACAAAGGTTGCTGTCTCCCCACGATGCTCTGGACGAGCGAGGTACCCACAGATGTTCCCAGCCTGGAGTTATGGCCCTGACTATTCACACACTTGCAGCACCCAGATAGTCTGGTGACAAAACCTCATAACTAAATTCATTAGGGGACTCTGGACATGTTGCCTAGTGAATAAAGTGATTATGATTAAAAAGTGTCCTTGAACATCACTGCATGCTGTGCACACACACACACGGGGCTCCTCGGGGCACAAAGCTCCTATTCAAGTCAGCTTGATTTTTGTGAGAAACCTGCACTTATTTTAGCAATTCAATCCATGATCCATCTGATACAAACACAACTGACCCACATAGGCAGCAGATGGCCACTGGTGACAGGTGAGCAGTGTTTTTTGTACTAAGCTGTGTTCAACTATTGCCTCTTAGAGGGTATCAAAATCTGGAACTGTGAATAGACAGGCAGCAAGAAGACTTGGAGCAAGTGTGTCTGTTGATCAACACTGACAGGTAACCATATGCTGAGGCACAGCAGCCAGAGTACCTTTGAGATACTAAACATCAGCCAACAACAGCAACAACAACAAAATTAAAAACCCCACCCACCGCCAATCCCACCCCAACTGAAATGTCCAAACAAATGAGATGGGAGATCTCAGTTTCCACTTTCAATCCCAGGATGCTGCTGTTTAACTTTTTCTGTTCAATTAGATATATTGAAACTGCATTAGACAGGAATAATAAGCAAAATGCATGATGCAATAAGCCATATTTAATTTCATTTCATTGCAAAATCAGAAATAGATTGCACTCTCCTTTCCCTGACAATACTTATGTATTAGGAGAAGCAGATGGACTATTAATGGCTTATCATCAGGGCAAAGTTTTGTTAGCCTGGCTGTATCCTAAACAAATAATTTCCTTAAAAGGAAAACAGCTTTTGTTATTTGCAAACCTGCTAGCAAAAGATCAGAAAAGCCATATAAAAATACTGCTTGAAGATGTAATTTTTAAAACCTGACTTCCTGATACAGGGTTCTGAAATACATCAATGATTTTCTCAGTGCCATCTACTAAGAAATGCAGCAAATTCTGAAAAGGATTTTTCCCAATGTTATGAAGGAAAAAACCAACCATAACCAATGCACAACAATAGAATAAAAATCATTAAAATCGAAAATGCTTTAGGACTCTGACAATAGTACAGCACAGATCCATGCTTTTCACCAAATACTTTCTTGAAAAATAAGCAATTTACTATCTCAGGAGCACTTCACAATCCCAACAGTCTCTTCTACCTGATTCTGCAATTACTGCTCAAAATCTGAGTGGAAGCAGTCTGCTACCTCCTCTGTCACAAAATCCATACAACTAAATTGCATAATATCAACTTGAACTTGTCCTAAATTGAATGTACCTTTACATTACATCTTAGAGCACAGCAAATATAACCAATAACAACTAGATGAGATATCTGGTTAAAACTGAAAAACAAGCTTTTCAATGGGATACATGCAAGATGGCTGATTAAAAAATTAGAGAAAGGTTAAGTTAAACATAACTATTATTATGAACTGACATTTGTATAGGGACTTCAGTAACTCTATAGAGAGTCCACTTGCTTATTTTAATATTTCAGTGAATAGAACACATGTTTTTTTAGGAGGTAGTCACTGTTCATGCCTGGGGTTACTACAAGGTCAATATTCTTCCCACATTATGATTAACACAGGGATTTCATACTCCGCACAGGCAAAAGCTGTGTAATCTCAGATTATCTATGACGAAAGCAAATGTTGACTTTTTAATATGCAACATTATGTGTATCTGCATGCATCAAGCACATACACACAGTGGTTGCCTTTAAAACCTCATAATTTAATGTCAAATTACCATCATTTTCCCAAGTTCTTAAAAAAGGAGATCTCTGCAGTTGTGTGGGAAGCCTAAGAGGTGCTTGCTTTTTTCTTTTCATTTTTTTTAAACAGATTTTTCTGCGGAAGTGCACAGCCAGAAACTATCAACAGTGGTGCACTTCCATGGATTTTGCTAATTTAGACACACAACCCCCTTCTTTCACCAACTTGAAGTTAAACATCCTATTTAAATGCAATCTACTGAAGTGTTTTAATGCTGCAAAGTGCCACAAAGTTGATGGAAAGGGCAGAGAATCCCAATAAAACCGTGGGGACAAAAGTTTATTTCCATGTTTTTTTTCTGTCCCTTATCTTGAGTTCCCTTTACTCTGGAGCCACAGGCAAAGCAGATCACAAAAAGCCACGCTCTTGTGCTCACTCTCTGTGCACAGCTGAAGCAGAGGAAGGACATGAATGGCAAATGAAGTGCAGCTTTGCCTTTGTCCCTGAGAGAGCAGGGTTGCTCTGGGTTAAAGTCACTGGGAGGGCAGAACAAGCATGTGGCTGTGCAGCTTTTGGATGTTACCTAACTTTGACCTCAGGGATGTAAAACAGAGCACATTCTCAGCTGATAATCTCCTTGAGCTGAATATCACGTTCAAGAAAATGAAAAATGCATTTATCCCTGTTTCTCAAGCTGGTTGTTAAATGGGACTGTAGGTTGTCATCCCAATTTTCTAATATGAGCTGTCAATCCACCAAACACAGACACGATGAAAAACACATTCTTGGCACACAGAACACAACTTAAGCTCTTTTACACATGATAATTTTTTTCCAGTGCTTTTAAATTAGAAGCTTATTCATAGGAGGTGAAATGCATGCACACCCTCCATTTGGAGATATTTTTTGCCACCACTCCTGCTTGACAAACTTACTTTGGTTTCCCTCAGGAGAAACTGCAAATCCCGCCCGCTGAGTATTCCATGGTTCTTTACATAGCCAGGAATGTACATGGTGCTTGTCCCATGAACAGTTCCATGGACCTCCATGTAGGTGTGGATGACATCCAGATAAGCCTTTTTATCCTGTAATGGCAAGGAAAAAATATTTTCAGTTGTTAAGAATTTGGAGAAGCAATATTTAATCAGAGCTGGTTTTTTATCTCCCGTACCACAAAAGCCAGGGAGAGAAGTTCACTCATTCCTGTTTGATTTCTATAATGTTTGATCTTTCATTACATTACTAGTTTGGTTTTTCTACTAAATTGGAAGAAAACTGCAGCTTTTTCACTTATAGTCAAGGTATGAAGAAAAATACCAAGGCCCTCTTAGTTTCTAATTGGACAAAACCCAGGATGCCATCAGGCAGCTGTAATCTCAGCATGCTGAGATTAAACAATACTTGGCCTAAAAATACTAAAGAATCATTTTGTAATATCAAATTTTCACTGTTTTGGTCAAAGATGCAAAATAATTATCTCCTATGTGAAGAAAGGGGTGAATGTCACCTTAGTAAGATGCAGTATTGCCAACTGAATAACAACCCCTTTGTCTAAAGAACCAATGCCTGAGTTCCATGAGAGATCTACAAATGCTCCACCTACTTGAAGCTTTAGAGGCATTTTGGAAAAGACCCAGAGAAGAGCAATGGCTTTAATGTTGCATTTAAAAAAAAATTAAGAAAAAATAGCACACCATCCTAGTTTGCACACAAGAATTACTTTAACTTTCAGTGCCATATGTTTTTTTGAGTTTTAAAGACTACTGGCATTCCAAGGCAATTAGCTGAAGACTGTATTTACGTGCAGTCTGCAACAGAGATCAGAAGACTTTCCCTCAATATTTGCACATACTCTTAGTAATAGCTCTAAAATCAGGCAACAAGTTGCTATACTTCTTGGCAGCAAGTGAGTTTTTATAAATTCTACTTTCACTCACTATTTTTGTCATGCAAATTCTGTGCACTGCTCCTCCACAGCCCCCTGTCAAAGCTGGCCAATAATTTTACTGAAGTTCATTCAAAGGACAAGCAGACTGGTGAAAATCCTGTCTTTTCCAACCCTGGAGGAGCAGGTGTCAGGCCTAGGTGGATGAGTGCTTACATCTTACAGCTTCCTTGCTGAATTAATTGTTACAGAGGGTGTTCAATGTCCATAACAATGGTTCTCCCTGCAGCCTGCTCTGCTGGTGACCTGCTTGTGGTGGGGAGGATGGGCTGACCCACCCCTGCGTCTGCCAAGGCTGCACCAGCCAGACACTGTCCTGGGCTGAGGATTACATAAAACAGCCAACAGAGAAAGACAAAGATGCTCTCTTGTTCAATGTGGCTGCTCTTGTTATTAATTAACACAAATTATTCAAAAAACTAAAAGCTTGCTCCATCTTTTTATTTCAAATTTCAATTACTCTGTAAGAGATGTTCCTCACGTAATTGCTAAAATACCATAATTAGAAACTGTGAGAAACTTGCATGCTTTGTCAAGAGAAAATCCATTTATAACTTTTTTGTTTGGAAATGAGCAAGAGAAATATAAAAGGAGTGGCCTGGTCTTGTTTCCAGAGGGTACCTTAATCCTGCCTGCCTGGCTTTTAATACATCCAGAACTTTGGAGTGTCCAGGGTTCTGAATGGAAGAGCAGCAGGTACTACTGACATGATCCACCTGTAGCAACAACACCAAGGCACTTGCATCAGATTTTACTGGCTCATGACACAAACCCTGGTGACACAAACACACTCTAACTCAGGAAAAATCTGAGGAACATACAGCTAGAAAGAACAAAGCCAAGAGTACCTAATATTGCATTTCTTTTCAAGATTGCAATGACAATTTTACAAACATTTTACAGAATATTTAGCTGTTTTAAAATGACATTAACCATGCAAAGCCTTAACTGGAATTATTACTTAGGCATATGACTGACTTCTTTCCCAATTCAGGGTCTAAAACCACAGATAAAACATTTATCATCCAAATAAATGGATAATTTATCCAACCAAAATCTCACTCCTTTATTTCCTTATTTACTTTGAGTCAAAAGCAGCTGCTTTCATAATTATCTATAAAGTACCATGAAAGTACTATTAGCACCTGATACTTTACCTAAAGCTCACTGACATTTGTCCCTTTTGCAACTAAGTAGTCCTGAATTTCCGCATTCCTTGCAGACAAGTGTGACTTTGGATCATAAAAGTATATATTCTAGGAAGTCACCTCAGAAAAATAATCAGGACACATAATCAAATTCTAGACATTAAAAAGAGTGAATTAGAAAATGAGAGAGTGCAAAAGTGGCATTTATAAATAGAAAGGCTACATGTAAATAAAGCAAGAAATGTGACTTGCAAACAAAATACTAACACTCCTTCAACTATTTATCTGCTTCCTGAGTTGCTCACCTGGGAGCAGATATAATTATTCTTTTATCTTAAACCACTTGAACTTTACTTTCTCCAAGATGGATTCAAAGAGACAAGATCATGAGCTGCTGGGGAGTAATGCAAGCCTGACATTCTCTGCAGTTTGTGTCAGACTGCACTGTTCACCCTGCTGTCCACACTGCAAACCTGGACTTAGAGGATGGAAGATAATCACATTTTAAAAAAAGGCAAATTATTTCTCCTCAGAATCAAAATGGAAATGTAACAGTGAGTAACAGCTACACAAACCTTTTCTGAAACAATTTTTCAGCAGCTAAAATAAACATGCCATTCAGAAAAGTACTTTTTGTTGATCACTGACTGCAGAACTGTTATTACTGTTCATCAATCATTTCCACCTACTTCTAAAAGCATCATGATAAGGCCTTTCCCATCAGAGAAATCAAGTGACAACTGTTTGAGAAGTCTTTCCCTAGGACAATGTTGACAAGAAGACACAGCATGAAGAGGTGAGATTTTAAGTTTGGTGGGTGAAAAATTTAAATATAAAAGCTACAAAAATATGTGGTGGAAACATGGCTCATCAAGAACTAAACTCTGCTTTTGGTTTTCTCAGTGTAGAGGCTGGTGATAATTAACAACTCTGCTTTACCAACAGTTTGCCTGTCCAAGGTAATGACAGTATTTTGCAATTTTGGACCATTCAGGTGCCCTCACAGAACACCAAAAATTCAGCATTGAATGAAATTAAGCACCACTGCAGGCCAACTGCATTACAGAAGAGCTCTATTCAGAATCCTCAACTGCTTTATGGCTTGAAAGTTCTGACTGCAAAACGTATGTAAAACAGCCCCTCTATCCAGCCTCTCTTCCTTGCATTGACAAATTCAGAAGGCAATGGTTTTATAAAGCTTGACAAATGTAATTCAGAAAAGCAAGTACCGGGGTACATCTTTGTGAATATCCTAAATGCCTACTGTGAAGTCGAGAAGCATTATCATCTGAGTGCTTATCTGTGGAAGTGTCAAGTCAAAAGTAAGCCAAAATGCAGTGTACATGCAAGGTTTGACAACTGAGATTGTGACACAAACCTAATCTCTGCTCGAGAACTGTCACACTCTCAAAGACTTCTCAAGACAAGCCTGAATAATGAAAATCCTGTCTACCAGGGAGCTAGAAGAGTGCACAGAGGCTGGGGAATATTAAGAGAGTCAAATACATACAGTGTTTTACAGGGGTAAATCACAAAGAGTAGATTAAGTCTCCTCCAAGTCAAATATGAAACTTTCAAACTGCCCTGAATTTATAAATGGATGTGGAGAAGATTCAGTGATTCATGACTAATAAGTATGAATTCTACACTGAACAAGTAATCTGAAATTTAAATAAAGAGTTAAGTATGTAACCACATAAACCCATCAAAAGGATAATGACAATTCTTCCTGTCCAAGGAAATCCTCTCTAACCAAACTGATGGCATTTTCTAAAGAAGCCAATCAGCTTGTAGGAATTCTTTGCAATTCTTAAAGAAATTAAATCTCTAGGGGAGAGATTGGGAATCACTCTTGTGAATGAACAATCATCATGTGAAAGAGAAGTGACAAAAGTATGCTGTCCTTATTCACAGTAACAAAATTCAAACTTCAAAATGTTGCATGAAAACATCATAATATTGAACACCTGGGATTTTAAAGCTTTTGTAAAAGACCCTCAAGAATTTAAGGGACAGACAGACTAGAAAAGAGACCATCTGATAAATTCAATTGTCACCAAAACCCAGGAAACAAACTCTCCAACAAGCAGTCAGGTTAGAAAGCTGACATTACTTTATTAGCAGCACTGGATGCATGGGGAATTCTCCCACAGCATGCATGGTCAGTGACTTGAGAGACCAGGTCATAGTCCTGAAACTAATACACATTCATCACATTTTCTGCATACATGTGCTAACTATTGCCATGGACTTGTCTGGATATGGTTCTGGCTCTTTTGATGAATCGTTTCTCCTTGAGAGTATCTCAAATATATTGTCAAGTCATAATGTACTTCTCTCATCCTTCTTTTCTCTAACAGACAATCCTTGTTCTCAAAACTGAGATATCAGCCAGTACATATTAATCACTAATACAAGTAAACAAGGAGGCATTAGCTCGCACAAGACTTATTAGTCTCAGACAGGGAGTGAACACAAGGCCACATTAATCTCTGGCATTTGTACCAAGCACTGTATGGTACTCAGAGTTAACCATGAATATGGGCATCATACACTTTGTGCTAAAGCTAAAAGCATTTCCCAATGTCTTCCCCCACTGCTGCACAGAATTCTTCTCACAGAAATAAAACATGTTTGGTAACTTAACTAAAGTGACAGAAATGTTGAACACCAGTCCTCACTTCAAGTGTGGAAAGAAAGCCCTGAGCTACCCCCTGTCACTCAATAATGAAGACTTTGCATTGTAAGAACACATGATCATGGCCCATGAAAAAAAGTTTGCCATTCTTCAGTAGCAGTCAGCCCACTCACCAATCAAGTAAATGATAGGAACTTCTTGGAAAGATATTCAGAAATAAAGAGAATATTATTGAACTGTTCCGTAAAAACTATTATCTCCCTCCCCACACACTGCTGCACTTCTGGTCCACTTTCTCAAAAAGAAGCTGAAGACACTGGACTGTGTTCTGAGAGGGGTAAAAAGGATCCAAGATACAGGACAGTTTCTGCTGTTACACTCACAAATCTGCAAGAAATTCTTTAACAATTCTTCAGTTTGGAAAAGACAACTTGTCAGAAGATGAGGGAGGTTTACAAACCCATAGTTGGCATAAAGATTGTGGATGGTGACTGACTATTCAAAATGTTCTATACAAAGAAATCCAAACAAAGCTCATAGGGGACAGGTTTAGAAAAATGCCCAAGTTAACAACTTCTCCTGCAACAGATCAACTCCATGACAGAGAAAGCTGCAGAGGCAAAAAAAAAGTTTGCACAGGTTCATGATCAAACAAACACTTTGAAATCACCTCTTACTGAGATCTCAAAAATGTGTGAACAGACAGTTTATCACCAGAGAAACAGATTCAGGAAATACACCGAATTAGAGAAGTTGGAAAGAGACAGAATTTGCAAGAGAGGTATTCTATAACTTTGTCATGCTCTTGGTCCTCCTGAATGTCCATTTCTGGCTTCTTTTTTAGACTCCATATCTCTCTGACTAAAACAAACATTGGCACATATATAAATTTTGCAGAAAGAATGAATAAAACATCTCAGAGAAGGGTTACGATTTCTGGCAGAGCTTGAAGAACCTCATCCAGTTTCCTATCCTCATCTTTTTCATCCATGAAGCTCTGGGATTTTTTAAACACTGAAGTTTTCCCAAAATTTGACAATTTCACTGTCATGCAATGCACACTAACACCTAAGCAGCAATTTACTGTCCTTTGAATGGAAATTTCCAGTACCAAGGAGACACCCTGGTTCACTCTAGGTGCTGAAGGAGAAAAGTCAAGGGGTACAGATGAAAACAGGAAGTGGGACCACAGGAAGAAAAGATTGTGCTGGTTTTGTGCTAGCCAAATAACAGTAGATGGTTGTGTTAATCAGTACTGTAAGAACTCATTAATTAATTTTGCAGCTGAAGAGTTCTGCAAAGTGAGAAGCTGATCACTGACCTATCTGACAGGTAAAATCATGAAAAACATAGTTCTCTTTCTTTTTTTGCAATAAATTAAATTCTAATTTTCATAATATATGTTAAAGAACATATTTATATGCATTTAAAAGTGTTATTTACTGCACTTGTTTGTTTTGACTGACTTGTTTCTGATCCATAGTGCTTTCAGAAGGAAATGGTGAATTTCAGAAATGGTGCTGAGCTGAAGTGTCTGGCTCATTCCAGTTTTATATTTGTGGCATAAGGCAGGACAGTGCTCCTGGTGCCAGGCTCCAGGGTAACTTTTGATTGATTGAAAAGCCCCTAACTTTTGATTGGATTGAAATCTGCTGCACATTCAGAGGAACACAAAATAGAATGACCACAAGACACGTTTGTGAGTGCACTGACCACACGTGAGAAAAGATGAGAAGGAACTTCTGCCCCTTTATGTATTTTTCTTTCAGTTTAAAAGTTGAAATGAAATATTTATTCAAAGTAGAACTCTAAACAAGTACAAAAACCAACCAGAAAGAAGGGGCTTTCCACCTGCTTCATGCAAGAGAGCTTATGATGGAGAAATTACATTTCATTACACGTTCCCTGGAGCTATAAAGGGAAGACATTAGTGTGAACAGCCCTGGTGATGTGCTTTCCCCTGGAGAACAAGCCAAAGGTAACCATTTCCAATGCAGCTCTTCAAAAGTTGCTATGCAGGCAGTATATATTTAAGGAGAATGCCCAGCTTTTCAAGTGGCATTAGTAAGAAACTCACACATTATTTTGCCTCTAAATATACAAATATTTTCAAGACAGCTCCAATACACTATAATAAAATATGAAAGCAGTCATCATATACTTATGTTATGCATTGATGCCTATTTTCTGACACAAGCAACCTTCTAACTTCTCCCACAGCAACCCACAATAAAAAACTCCAAAAAGCCAAAACCCACCAAAAAAAACCCCAAGTACGGCAGAATGAATCTTGACTCTTTCTTCCAGGATTAAGGGTCAAATTAGTGGAAGAGTTTAACAGTAAGTTGCAGGAAGAAGAACAAAGAAAAGACTTAGGAACAGGAGCTAAGGCAACATGAAAGGCTTCAAAGATTCTCTTTTAATTGAAATGTTCTGTAATTAAAGCAAATTTTGATAATGGAGAGCATTAAGGGTCTCACACACATTTTATTAATCCCCTGCCTTCGGCATAGATAGGACCCTCTTTACTCCTTAGGACTGCCAAAAATCCCCCACAAAACCCCAAACCTTTAATCCCAACAAAGACTTTTCCAAAACTTGGCAAAGGTTGCCCTTCCTAGCCTACCTCTAAAGGCAACCTTTAGAAACGTGGCAAAATTCTTTAGAACCTCCTATTTGTAATCCTCTACCCACACAGGACTGATTTCGTTATTAGAGGGAAATAAAGCAGATTTATCTTATACCCTCTGCAGCACATATCCTTCCTGACCTCAGGAGTGAACCCAGACTGGGCCACTGTGATATGGGATGGATGTCACCGGGCTCAGACACAGAAAAGAACCCATGTCCATGGCTATATAAAGCCATGGTGGCTTATACAGCCTCAGGGAGAAGAGATCCTGTGCACATTTCAGTCCCACTTCAGCCTGCTTGGTTTAAAATTAAACAATTGATTTGCCACTGCTGTTCCCCAAAAGCACCAAAGTCTGGGCACAGGAACACTCTCCCCTCCCCACTGTGCTCCTCTAGTGACTGATCACCCCCAGCAGTGACACATGTACTCTGTGCAGATTACACTTCTCATTAATTGGCCATGTTCAGTAGAAAGAACAGGAGCAGGATAAATAGATTAGTCTGGTTCCACACAAGCCATGGTGGCAGATGAAAAGAGCACTGAACAGGGAAAATGAAAGAAACGTGAAATAAGCAAATTACACAGACACAAGATTAGTTCAGGCTTTCTCTTGATCACAAGAATTGGATTTTATCATTCCAGATAAGAAACCCCACACTGTAAGTGATTCAAAGTCTATCTGCAGTGATTTGCACTTTATATATGAGTGCATATGGGCATGACTGCAGTTAAAATCTGCAAGTTACAGTTTTAATCTGCTCGATGTTACCAGCACACAGTACATATTTTAATATGGCCAGATACCAAATCAAACATCTTGGAAAAAACAAGACAAGCAGTACTGATAAAATACAGCAGTGACTTGAGAAGCAGCACTTTAAAAATTGATACAAAGGTCTTGGCTATGAGCTCCTAATGGTAGAAATGGACCTGTCTAAAAATGAGACAATATTTCCTTTTGGATTTGATGGTGGTATGGCCCACGTGCCCTTTGCAAACAAGAGGAATGTGAATAATCTTGAGAAGGTTCAGAGAAAGCAGACATGTGAAAACTCTTAAGGATTAGAAAGCACAAAGCTCTCAGGGGTACAGCATATACAGGCTTGTCAGGAGATGACTTTGACCTCAACCTATATATTCCTACATATTCCTATATATTCCAACAGGGCAACAGAACAGAAACATCATCAGTCCAGCTGAGAAAGTTTATAACTGCTGCTAAGACTGGAAACAACCACATGGAAATCTGTACCAGAAATAATGCAAAGTCTTAAGGGAGAAGGCAATTAATTATTGGAGGACTTCCCCAGAGGAAACAGTGGGCTTTCCATTGTGTGCTATTTAAAAATCAAGACTGGATATTCTTTTCCAAAAAGCCAAGTTTTTGTCTTAATCAGCCCATGAATATCCTGTGCATCATACAGAATCTGAGACTAATCACAGATCTCCCCTCTGGGCATATAAACTATCCATACATCTTTCTGAATCCATACAGACTGAATAAACCAAGAAGGATATATATATATGTCAGTGAAAAAAACCCTGGTGACTATGGAGCTGTCTTGTTCCTTAAATCCAGCTACTATTCAACAAGTCCTTCTGCTGATGTGCACTGCAGATCAGGTCAGGAAGTTTAGATGATTATTATGCTGCTGTTCTTGAGAGACTGATCATGAGATTAGTCACTAGTAAAAGTACAAGTAGAGACACAAGTACAAGAGCCTAAGCTTGGAAAGACTCAAAGAAAGGATTCCAGCTCTGCTCCAGCACTCTGCAGACAGAAGAGACTACACACAGGGGAGCACTAAGTCCTTCTGTACCACAAGCCAAACAGAATAAATAAATACTTTCATGTATTTACTACATATTTTCTCAGGGCAGTAGCCAAGAAGCATCCAGCTCCACCTGTGCTGCTACTACTGCAAACGTTCTATTTCTATCCAGTTTTAATTTTGTTTTGTCTCACAGATGGACCATTTACTTGTAGCTATGATCTTTAGAGAATTTATTCTGTATAATCTCAGCTACCATAATCAATGCTGCTTCTGTGGTTCAAAAAACTGCAAGACCAATATTCTCATGGCAACAAAGAGAAAAGGAATGACAATGTGAGACCCAGGTGGTCTCGCACAGTTACACTGGCCCCATGTATGGCACTGGTAATTCCTTTTTCAGTTGACAACAGGCTTAAAAATAAGGTCTTTTTAGGCAGGAGGGAAGGCACACAGGGGATGTGGGCATGTAGATTATTTGGGCACACAGAGCTGGAGGTAACTTGGAAGAAATCCAGTTACTAGTAAGAAATCTCTTTGAAAACTGCATGAGACACACATTCCCAGGTGTGTCAGCCTGGAAGAAGGAGCCAGAGAAAACGACAGTGGGTGAAAAAAAGAGAGACCACTATAACTTAATAACACAATATAATTTAGTGAAAGTATGATCAAACCTTGGTGGTGTTATTCTGCTGCTCTCATCTGCAGATGAGAGAAAATACAATAATGGCAATATTAAAGAAACAAAACTCTGATATAGGAAGATAAAATGACACTGCACACCTTTAGAAACAGAATTTCCATCTCAAAATGCAGCACATTTTTCGTTGTTGATATAAGAACAGAAGTAATTGAAAGACAGGTTTGCTTATGACTGATGAAAGTTCACACCTTAAATTTTCCATTATGCTTACCAGCCTTCTGCATTTTCTAAAATTATTGTGACATTAACACTATATTTTTTATTTTATCAGAAAGGTGTACAGAAATAGCAAAGGGTCCACATCAATCTAGACAGAAGTTTCTTTAATAGAAAGACTTCAAAATGTTCAATTTAATTATTCAAATACGTTTGTTTCCAGAACTTAATGGGTTTAGACAGATGGGACACTTTCAAATTTCCAATTATGCTTTATTGTATTGATCAACATAAATTTGCTCAAGCATATGAGTATAAAAAACTCACCTTCCAGAAATTATCTACTTTGCCATAAACGAGAGATTGATTCTGCCTTTTGATGTCATTAATGTGTTTAATGTCACTGGAATTCAGATGCTGCTCTACCACAAACCCAAGGAAGCTGTTATCCGGAGTGTGAGCTGCAAGAAACAGAGCAGATTCAGCACCTTTGAAAATACTGGATAATGCTACATTAGAGTGAATGTTGTCAGAAAAGAAGTTATAAGGAACATATTATGCAACTGATCACCTCCTTATTAGTACTTAAAGACACATTTGCTTGCTTTATTATCCAAAATAATTTTTATTAATTTTAAGTCCTGCTCCATATGCCTACAGGAGTAGGCAGCTATCTTCTGTCTTGTTTCTGATAATAAAAATTCTGCAGCTGGACTGAGTCCAATGGTAATGATCTTTTTTGTCTGCGCGCTAAGCTTTATTTTATTATTAGAGATAAAAGAAACAGAAGAAATCCAGCTTGACAAATCTCAGAGATGCAATACCAACAGTTTGAGAACCCCCTGGATTTATGCTTGTTAGCAAAGCTGGGTGTTGCTCAATGTCATAAATAAATTTTAACAAATTTCTTGGGTTTACTTCCTATTCTGGAATTACCAACACCAACCATCCAACTCGCCATGTATCCGTACCCATACTGGCCTACCAAGTCACACATGCAAATCAGAATACAAATTGCATTGCCTAAACCTCCCAGACATAGTGATCATGAAATATTTAAAGGTGGCAAGTGAAGCTGGCAAAACTGTTTTCAATCCAATCCAGGCAAAAAAAAAGAAGTGTGTGCAAAGGATATGCAATTTACTCATAGCTTTTTATATTATTTTTAGCCCCTGTTGGTCTTTTTTCCAGCAGTGACATGCACCAGTGCTGGTCACTGTTCTCCCCCTTATAAAGACACAGATATTTAGGCTCATTAAAAGTAAGGGGCTTTGCTGTTTTGGATTGTTTTTTGTAGACTGGGTGTTTAACGCCAGTGATGGACTCCAACACTCAGTGCTTCAGGTAAAAATCCATCCCTATTTTGTAAAAACTACCCCAACACATGGGGTTTTCTTGCCTCTAAAAAGTGCCATAGCCTCACAAGTGCACATAGAAAAGGCTGCAATAAACAGCAGGATCTCCTCTCTACGCCTCCTGTTACATTCTGGCACACAAGCTCATAATTAATCACATTTTGAAAAGCTTAAGAACCCAAAACAAAACAAAAAACCCCCTAAATCCAAAGACAACACCCCAGGTATTTTTGATACATGCAATGCTAAACCTCTAGTAGACTTATTAAAAAAAAATATATTCTACTGCAATTAGGAGGTTTTGCATTTTTGCTCCTGAAAATCATCCAAGTGGATAATGCAGGAGAACAGAGAAACCATACACAGTGTACACGTCCCTCTGCCATTACATTTAGTCTTTCAAATGACAATTACTCTTTTTCACAAAAAATGCCTCAGCAACAGCCAGGCACCCACTTAGACCCAAGGACGTTTTAGAATTTTACATAGAAAACAGCACATTTCAAGTATGTCTGAAAAGGGGCATTTTTCCATCCTTTCATATTTTTGGATGAGAGACTGCATTCAAAAGAGAGGCAAGGCAGTACACACTCAAAAGAAAAATAAACCTTTGTTAAAGTTAGCACTTAGAACTGGTGGAATTCAGTGCCTCAAACATCACAGACAGGAAGCAGCACTCAGATAGACTTTTAAGCAAAACCACGAACTTTTAGAAGTACCAGTGCTGTTATTTTGCATGAAGGTATTTGAATTAAAAATACAGAAAACACAAAAAGGAGGAAAAGCTCTCACGCTTCTGGAAAACTCAGAGAACAGTCAAGTACTTGGTAACATGCCACAGGTTTGAATATGGCTTGCTTGTTGCTCAGGATAATTTTCTGCCCTTATAATCAGAGTTCTCAAAACATAATAGAGTCTGGGAATCTTGGGAAGCTGTCCAGGGTTCCAATCTGCCATAAAATTTTTACTGATGCATAATATGCACTTTTAATCACAACCCCATAAAGATGGTGCTATCTCTGCAGCAGAGAACAAAACAACAAATATAAACTTTAAGTATCACAAAAAATGTAGTCTTCTGCATCTAGTACAAAAAAAAAAAGGAAAATTCTTGAATAATCCACAGCAGTGGAATCACTCAGGCTTCAGAATTAGTTCGCCTGCAATCTATTTACCACTTTTCCTGCAGAGGAAGACCCACAGTCTTTTCCAGCAGTAAAAATTGGAAATGGTTATTTATTAAAATTCCAATACAGTCATACTCTTTGGAAAATTCATTATTGAAGCAATTTTCTCTGCATAAGAGCCTGTACCAGTGGCAGTCTGTACTTCCACAACAGAGATCTCTAGAGAGGAGATTTACTTTCTTTTGCATTTCATGGAGTGGGACTGAGTAGTGCACACACACAGCACACAGCTGTACCACCAGTGTTCATCCAGCTATTTTCATTGGTGCTGTCTTGAACAGGACCTCACATCTGAATTTCCCAACAGCTGGACAGCTTAAACAAAGCATGATTGAGTCCCTTTTCCATTTAGGACAGAAACCAATAAATATTAGCAAATGTGGATAGAGAACAAGCTCTGCTTACTAATATCCAGACACAAACTCTGCAACCACTTCCAAGTCACATTTCACACCACATGTTTTGTTACTTGCTTCCCAACAGCTGTGAATGCAGCCTTTTATCTCTTGAACAACCTTCACTTATATTTCTCTGGAAAAACTTGCACAGCAAATGTTGACAGACAAAATATGCCTCTCTCAAGAATTTTACAGGGCAACTGAAATCAAAAGCGTGTCAACCCGACAGCAGCATGGATAATTCTGCTGTGAAAAGCAGGAAAGTTTGAAAGATTGATGATGAAAGCTGATGAGAGAGAACAGAACCCTGATCTTAGTGTCAGACAGGGGCCAGAATTAAACCCTGGAGGTGGGCTGGTCCCCATGAAACGTTTCCTTACAGATTTGGGCTGAGCAGCCTCTGCACACAGCAGAGCCTCTGCCCTGAGCCTCCCCTGCCCTCCAGCCTGCAGCAGTGACCCCGCACCTTTCAGAGGTAACACACCTGAATTACTGCTACAGCAGGCAAGACAGGGATCCCTTGACTCTGGAACCTGCTGCCATAAAGTCAAAGACTAGGTGTAGACCAGGTCACACTAATCATTTTATCTGACCCAATTTACAGAGAATTTATATCTCTTTTTTTGTGTCTGTTCTGTTTCTTTTTTAGGTTTGGCTGGGGACACTTCAAAATATATTTATTGATGCTTGAAAGATCTACAGCAGTGCTGAAATCCACTACTTTTTATACAATAGCTTTGTACACTGCTGGCAAATAAATGTTAGTCAGTTCACCTGAGAATAAATACTCACAATATGAAAACAAGCTAGGTAAAAATTTTTACAAAGCTATAAAAAAGCAGACACAAAAAGTTTTGCTGAGTGGTCATTTTTTAATCCTGAACACAAAGAAACAGTGAAGGGATGGTGCTGCTGAGTTGTTGAAGAACAAAAGCAGAAATATAACACTAAAGTTAACATAGTTCCAAGCTTCATTTCAACACAATGAAATGCTGGAGTACAGTTTATAAAAATGTAACCTAGCAAGCTCCTCAAAGACTTACTGCTCAAAACTAACAAAAACAAACTCCCTGATACTTGAGGGAAAAGCCAAGCACCACTTTCCACAGGTACCCAGTGCATTAAGTTCCCTACCACTACTTATATTAGCTCAATATTTTCATTTTCTCATTGCTGGGTGGAAGCACAGCAGAGCTTTTGCACAGTCTACAGACACTGACACAATTCTTCCCATTTAGCAGTCGCATTTTATTAAACTGAGGATTTGTCTTGCATAATAAAAAAGTCTCAGTGACAGCATTCCTTACTAAAGCTCTAAATTATTTATAAGCACAGAGGTACTTACGGAACATTGTATAAAACTGCTGTGGATTGAGGTTCCACTTTCCCCATGGTGTCTTGTGGCCTTTAGACTGGGCATAATGGGCATGGTTAAACTCTGGCTCAGTCCCAAAGGAATCCAGAACTCTTAGCATACACCTAAAAGAGAAAAACAAATTTACTCTAGGTACACCTACATCTGCATATATAAGAATGTGTGTACATATACATAATTATGATAATTAAAATGTGTTTTGTCTTTGCTTGCAGTTGTAGAGAACATATAAACTGAAGGTACGTTTTAATTTCAAACATTTCTGTTCATATTTACATTCACAAAGATGTTATGAACAGCAAATTCAAGGATATATCAGATATTCAAATAACAACCCTGGAGCCTATTTTGGGTTTCTTTGTCCTTACAGAATGAAGTTATGCTTTAAAATCGAGGTAGAGCTCATGGGAATGCCACAGTAGTCACCTGCATTTCCTAGGGCTCTGGAGTAGAATTTAGGCATAAGAACAGAGGATTTCCCATGTGTTTTTTAAAGTTCTCAACCATTACCCCAAACCAAATGCAGCAGCCAGGGCCCACATGTCGTGAAGATCAGAGCAGAAGAGGACAATATCTTTAGACAAGTATTTGTATTTGGTTTCCAGGTTCTGTCTTTTAGACCTACTGGAAAAGCACTAAAGATTTGGTTTAATGTGCTGAGTTCTTACAGTCAGCTCATTTGTTTGTTTATGAAACATTTTGTCACAGACTTTTGAAGGAACAATACAAAAGTCAATTACCTGCATCAACCAGCACACAACAGAGAGAAATCCTGGCACTGGATTACAAAGGGCCTGGGATGAAAGAATCATGCTCACCCTTTATTTAAAATCCTATTAATTTCTTGAAGAAGAAAGGGCCCATAGTGCATGACAGGCACAAAAAGTGTCAGTATGGAGAAGACAGTGCATGTTATAGGATAGAGATTCTAGAAGTTCTGTTTCCAAAATGCAGCCTGCCAAATTTGTGGTATGACTTGGGACATAATGACCAATGCCACTGGAGTGCATTATAGGGCACTATGGGGCTCCAGAGCTGCTGCCTCTACCATTCTTCAGCCCTCTACAAACAAAATTGCTGAAAAGACTTATACAGGAATTAAACATCCTGTGCAATTGTGTTATAAACACATGAACTCCTAGCACTGCACATTGTTGCACTGGGCTCATATGTGCTAAGGAAGGGCCACAACCTCATGGGTGGCAGAGAAGGGAGGTAGCTGCAAAAGTTACTATTAAAAATGGCTATTTTCCCACAGTTTTCAACATTTCCCATGCTCCCAGCCCATATGTACATTCTGTTCAGTAAAACACGTGATTTTGGCTTTTGAATGTGAAAATTTAGCCCTCAAAAGGTGAAAGAACTTATCTCCAACCATTTGTCAGCTTTAAAAATAAAAGATTTTAGTCCCCACAATAAACTTACATGTTACTTATATGTTTCTCCTTTCTCTAAAGTATTCAGCAATTTGGGAAGTAGAAAAAAAACCAAAAACCCAGCAACTTTTAAACTCTTCTATGAAATGCTACCTTTGTATTTCAAAATACAAATAGAAAAAAATGACGTGTTTTTTTAAACCTTCACAGAAATATTTCAAACAAAAAGGAAGTCAAAATATACAACACATTATGATTCACCAAACAACAAAGCTGACAGATCAGTTTCTGTGCAGTGTTTTATGTCAACTGTTCTCAATGAAAATATTTTACAACAGTGGCAATTATCTCTGCATCACACAAAATACTCCAGCAGGACCAAAACAAGTTCTGTGCTGATGAATCACTCAGTAATGAAGGCCCTCTTATTTCTTGGCAGGTCTTAAAACAAAATTGCTCTCAAACATACAGCTTTTGGCCAGGTACTTGAGTACAGGAGAATGAAAAATAGGAGAAAGCTCTTGAAAAACTGCAACATTACTGGAGTTTGTCAAGAGATATATGTAAGGAGCACTACACTGCTTTGCTGCCTCTCTTCTTCCTGTACTCAGCTGTAAGATAAGCAGCACGAATGGTTCACAGGGATATGAGGAACAATACACACAGGGTCTCTGAATCAGGACAGACAATGTGATGCAATGAGAAATCTAAACCAGAAAGCAGGAAAACAACAAAAAAATATTTATATGATTCGGCATAAACTAAGTCAGAAGAAAGACAACAGCAGAAAATGCAGGTCTGTGTAGGAATGGTATGAAAGATCAAAGCTTCAAGTGGTGAAACTAATCCCTGAAATGCAGCAGAAAAGAGCTGGTAAAGATTTAAAATTTAGAACTGAATGCAATTAATACCAGTTATGTTAAGCTGATATTTTAATATATGTAAGAATGCCTTGATTGTCTACCCTAGTACCATATTCTCCATTTGTTTCACTTAATGATTTAGATGCCTTTCAATTTTTTTTATTTTTTGCACACAACACATTAGCATTTCTAAAGTGAAATAATTAATTTTGAAAATAACAAAACAGTATTTTTTTTAAATAAATCAAGGATCTATTTTAAAAAATGCTAATTTGGTATACCTTTAATTTCAGTTTTCCCCACTCTTCCTTCCTAAAATGTCACCTACCTTTAGCAGTGAAGCTGCAGAGAATTGCAGTGTGCCCTGAAATTGGTGTCAGACTAAGTCTATTCTCTTCCTAATTAAAAAGAGGACTGGTAGGTAGTAAATTGCTTTAGAAACATCCATGTTAGTCTTTTTTTGTCTAGCACATTAAAAGTGACAATTTAAGGGCTTATAAAATAAAAAACAGACAAAAGTAACTCAGGATTATTTAAAGGGAGCTTTATTTCCCCTTAAATATTGGGAAGAAGCACAATCTTAACAGAGCAGAGCTAGTGGATTTATACACTTTTTTTTGTATCCTTCTCCCACTTCATCAGGCCACACAGTATTCACATTTAAAATCTTAGGACAGAAAATAATCCTCCTAAAAAAGATGCATTCTGGAGAACACAAACAAAGCAGGAACTTTCTCAGGATAGCTGTCACGTTAATTTATTTTAAGAAAAAAAAAAAAGCCACTTGGATTGTTGGCATATGGGAATGAGTCATTGCTAGAGAGACTGTGGAAAAATGAAAAAATACCAGATTTTTATGTGCTGCATGGAGGATGAGGGTGCTAAGAAAGACTGCACTTCTCAAACTATATTAAGCTACTAATTTGTATGTTGATTTATTGCACACAAACTGCATTCAAACATCCACACCTCAGAACTGAAAAATCCAGCACGTCCAGGCATTGTTCTGCTTGGAAATGAGGTGCACTCCAAAATGAGATGTGCATTGCTGTGTTCCTGCTATTTGCAGCACCAATTATCCCACAGATAAAGCACACACAACCAGAAGTCACTGGTGCTCTCAGCTGTGCAGAAGAGTCTTTCAGAAATGCTCACTCCCAAAGCAGCAGGGTCATTCCTTTGAGCTTGCAGTTCCAGAAACCTGATTTGCAACTACCAAAAATTTCCTCAGGGCTCAAGTTCACCCAGAAAGATTATATAAAGCACTCTTACCAGGCGACTGTTCTGAAGGCAGAGGTTTATTCTGCCACTCTATTCTGATCTGAAGTGAATAAAAACATTTTAATTCATTTTTATTTGAGTCTGGTCTGTATAACCAGACTGAGCTGACCTGCACACATCTACTGAAAAGCACTTTCTTTCAAGACAAACAATTATTCCTACTGCCATTAAATACAACTGAGGAAAAAAGCAAAGTTTGTAAAGAACAAGGGCTAAAAAGCACCTTTATTTGTGATAATATTTATTTTATTGGAATTAAACAGAAATGGATGCCTATGCTGTTATAACACACTTAGTGGTTTTAAACTTCAAAACATTTTAATGACAAAATTTATAAGATAACTCATGATGCTGGGAGAAAATACAAGGATTGGAAGAGGATCCTGAAATAGGAGACAGCATGCATGAAGCTATGAATTATTTCTCCTGCTTTAATCAACTCTGTTATCTCTGCTAGACTCTGGATCTTCTTTTGTACGCTGAACTTGAGAAAAAGCAATTAGAGATTCACAATAAATGCAATAAGTTTCATGAAAGGTATACAAAAGATGAATTGTGAGTAGTGATTCAAACCCCTAAATGTGTATATTTTAAAAAAGCAAATTGAAGGAAAAGCAGTATAGGAGACATCCTAGAGGCTGGCAGAGAACAGAAAGAAGTAATTTATTCTCCAGAACCAGAATAAGCAGTAATGGGCAGTTAGCAAGAAACCAGGCCAAGAAAAACACATTAAAGAAAAGCTTAACTATATAAAGCAACATGTTAGGACATCTTTTTCAGTCTTCAGTAAAAGATGAGGCAAAAATGTCTCATGAAGGATAAATGTACCCTTATCTGTTTTTCAGTCAGGCTATGGACTAGATGAGGCTCCCTTCCAGTCCATGAAATCAGAGTTGTAGAAGACAGGCATTAAGATATCTTTTTCTCCCCCAAAAGTATCAAAAAATTCTACAGTACCTAAGGCACTTGGAGTTAAATGTAATTCTGCTCTCCTTAACAAGAAAACACCAGCCATTACCACAAAACAGTAATCCATGAAAAATAGATTGAAAATTCAAGATGTAATGATTCTATGAAGAAAGAAAAATTTTATAGCTAGTCTATAATCTCAATATATATTTCCATAGCTTTGTTACAGGATATACTAGACAGGTAATTGCAAGCAGACAGGAAGAAACATTCAAAATTTATAAGAAGGGTTTCATATCCTGACCACAGTGCTGCATGTGATCTCCTAGTGACAATTACATCTGGCAGACAGACCAGCAACTGTTGCTCAGTGGAAAATGGGATTATCTTTATTAGCAGGCTCCTAAAAACCAGAATATCCATTTATTCCCCTGCTTCAAAAAAGAGATTAAGAGTAATCTAATCTGCAATGTTGGTCACTGTACTCTCATTTAAAATTACACTGGAAAGATCCAACGCTCTAGAAAATCCTGAGGCCAAAAGAAAACAGTTTCTCTGCCCAGAACACCTTCCAATATCTTCCTTCAAGTAGGATTTACTGGACTTTATCGATCATGAAACATAGCTAATTCAAGCAGGTATAGAAAAATCAACGTCAGTAATTCAGATTTGGGTTTATTTCATGCTGATGTGTATTTGTACAATGCATGGGAGGCTTAATGAGTTAAAGCTATTGACAAAAAGAGGTTCTAGAACTGCAGACGCTAAGAAAGGCGCACAAAGTCATTTCTTGTGACCCTCATCTTCCATTTCTAATGGAAAGATGTTTAAAGATTACAAAAGCAACAATAACTGCAGTTTATTCTTCAGACCTGCCCCTCTGTGCCCCGTATCTTGAGGGATGGAACAGAGAATTGCACTGCAGTTGTTGGGCAATACAGTTAGAATAGATAAATCTCCACAATCATTGATCCAGTGTGGTTACAAACACCACCAAGTAAAACATGCCTCTGGTATTCCAACTAAACAACAAAATGCACTAATCTCTCAGCTCATCTACTAATTTACAGAAAAAATGGTGAAGGGGAAGCATGAGTAAAGAAAGGAGGGAAAGAGGGGCAGAGATGATGATTTATGAAGAGGATAATTATGATTTTTAAGATTAAACATACTTGAATCCAAGAATCCCAAGCTTGCTGGGGAGGATAATGATGGCATGCAAAGAACAAGTAATTGCCCCTTTAATCCTAAGAGCTAAAGACAACAGAAAAGTGCATTTTCACTCAAATAAATTCACGTGAATGGACTTATTTCAGTATTTTGACATGTGTTATTCAACAAAAGCTCCTTAACAAAGCAGTTTAGAGGGCAAGTGAGTGTTATACTTACTGGTAATGAACCCATGATGGACCAAGGGTTTTCTTAAACTGAGTCAGTCCCACAATATCAATGTAAATGAGTTCTACAATTTTATCCCCCTGGGTTGGGCAGCCAGATCTATTACCTACAACCTTCTTCATAATCCTAAACAAAAAAAAAAGCAATAAGAAAAAGCATTACTTTCTAAATTCCTTGATTTCATGCTGTAATACTATTTATTCTGACAATTCCAGTTTTCAAAAAAGTTTTACTCTGTTTTGAAATCATGAACCATGTAAGAACACTGAAAAGCTAGAGATGCTCAACATTTATTAAATGTAAAGGACTAATTTTCACTAAAAATCTCATCTAGTTTAAGCAAAAGAATAATATGTTTGAAATGTTTAAAAACAGTGTGCTTTGAAATGATTCAAAATAATTTCTATTGACAGCTTTATAGTATAAGAGCTCTCTATAAAACAATGCTGTCATGTAATTAAAAAAGGTAAACTGCAGAAAAAGCACATTGTGCTCAAGCTTCAAACAGATGTTTTATGTCTGGTGCTGAACTAGTTGGCAAAGAAGGACAACGAAGGGTAAGAAGCAATTTGACCTAACACAAGCAATTAACTACATCAAAAGTAACATGTTTAAAGAACTTAAACCTTTATCTTAAAATGAGATACGGAGTGAAGAACAGCAGAAACTGAAGCAGAGGACACAGAATTAGGCTAGTCTGTAACATTTCCCATTGCAGCTGGTTAAAGCACCTGGAATGTTAAAGACTAAGCTGCTTAGTTGGAATTTTACAACATTCATTTATGAAGTCCCAGGAGCCTGAAGCTACAATGAAAACACATTATCCTTTCCATGGCACATATACTTAGCTCATGAAAATAATCTTATCGTCTGTTTAGTGAATTATCACTTTCATTTTATGCTTCAAGAAATTATATACTGTTAATAGAAGCTTCAAGAGTTTACAGTTCTTTTCTTTTAATTCCCGTTTCAAAAGCGAAAGTAATCTCCTTACTCCTTGAGCTCTGCCAGTGAAGCTGAAATCCTGATGTCATGGCCCAGTAAGTAGAGAGATGTAATTAAATCACTCCACTGGACTAATTCACCAAGTGGGCCACCGCTAAACGCATTTTCTGCAATCTTGAATCCAGATTCTTTTGTCAAAAGGCCCAAATGAACCAGGATCTGGAAAGGAAAGTCATATGTTTGAGTTATCGACATTAAACATGCAACTGTTATACATTACAGCAGTTTTTCTTTCTATTAAATTCCAACTAGGGCCAAAAAAAAAAAAAATCAATGAAAACAAGCCAATACTTCCACACAAATAATTTAATTTTGTAATGAATGCAAGGACTGAGAATCTCCAGCAAGAGTTGAGCCAGCCAGGCTTAAGAGAGGGTAGAAATATGAACACACATGGGTCTGCTGCCACTCAGGACTGGCTCCAGGAATAACAAGGCAGGAAAGGAAACCTCTTGTTGTGTTTGCACCTTTTGGCTTTATCTTAACTAGTAGCAGTAATTAAAAAAAAAAAAAATCAAATTAACTACACCTTTTCACTTCAAGTATCTCATGGCTTTAAAACTGAACTCATTACAGGATGTCTAAACTGATCCAATCCAAAGTTTTGGTCAACTTTAAGTCTGTTAACTTTGGTCAACTTTAAGTCAACATTTTGAGTGTTGTCTCAATTTTGGACAACAAAGATGTACAATTCTTGTTTCCTATGACTAGATAAAACACTCCAGTGTCATCAGTTGTAGTAAATTCACAGTTTTTCCCTTTACAACACAGTCTCTATTTAGTCTATATAGTCTCTATTTTATCCAAAACTATGAAGGTCAGAAAATTTTCTCCAAGATTGACTCATGCAAAACACATAAAACTATCTGTAAAGCAAAGAGAATTTCAAACAGCAAAATACTTTTTGAAAAGAGTATAAACACGAGCCTTTTAGACGTATTTTCTATTTCTACACTGAAGCTACACCAGGAACAAGAAGCTTGAGAGAACCCATATGAGAGCAAGTGACAGGAGTAAAAGTGTTCTCATTTACCTTTTTTCGTTTTCTTTTCTCCAAATTTTGTTTTTCTGCAAGTGATTTAATCGCTTCAATCCAGGTGTCAGCCATTCGTCTGATGCGCAACATCATCCACCTGAACTCCTCATGCCTTGACATCATTTTGTAGAGATTATCAAAGTTGATACGAATTTCAGCCTTCAAGCAAAGCATCAAGAAACACCCCAAACATTAGTTGTTCTTCAGCATACTTTCCAGAAGTTAAAATTAACTGCTCAAATGTGTGCTCTGTGCTTTATACCACTCTTTTTACAAAAAGAAATAGAAAAAGAGATGGACTCGTAGCACGTTAAGATTTTCATTCAAATATTAAAGATACACTTAAACAGACACCTTTAAGCTACATAAATTCCTGTTATTTTTATTAGCAGTACTTGGTAGCCCAGAATACTTTTTCAATGTTTCACAATGCATTTATTTCTGCAATTTAAGATCCGGTTTTGTTCATATGCTTCAAAATGGGGTAAGAGTATGTCTAAATCATAATACAGAACATTAGGCTCAAGATCTATGTATATAATGAATCTTCCAAACACAAGGAGATCTCCAATTATACCAGAAAGGAAGAAACATTACTGGGGTAAGGTAAATTTTAAAGAAAATACTCATTTAAAGCTAGACTCTTCTAAGATCAATTGGTTTTACAAAATCAGACAGCCTGTATCTATATTATGTAAGTAGTGTTCATATGCAGCCCAGCAATTATCTTAAATTATCTTAAAATATCTAATTGCCACATAATTAGGCTGTAACAATTTAGAAACAACTCTGTGTGCTGTATAGTATTAAATGTGAAAAAATTAGGAGTAATCAAAATGTTACTACAAATCTGAAATGAATATAAGCCTTTTCCACTAAGGAAAAGTTTTGTAAAAAAGGCCCAGATTTTTGGAACAATAAAAATGGACATTTTCACATATACTAAACATTGATGAGCAGTCTGTGGATTTGTAATTTTTCTCAGTATCTGTATACAGTATTTAATAAATTTAAACACAAAATGAAAATTTTAATGAAAATCCACCAGCAAGAGCAGAATACAATGACTGGATATATGAACTACACATGCAAAGGAGGATTCCTTTCAGCTTGGAAGAACTGAGGAGTAAAACTTGTAAATTCTAATCTTTTTAGCATTTATGTGGGACAGGATTCCAGGATATTTTGCATGAATCACAATTACTGAATTATTGTTCATCTGTCCTTATTAAGGGCATGGTTGTTCTTACCACTGTTTTTTGATCAGTTTCTTCATTAGGATTTTTTGCTCTCCAAGGTAAACGAGGACACCAATTTTCAACCTGTAAAACAATCACATAAAAATAAATAATGTTGTTTTATTTTCAGCTGCTTGACCCAAGCCTCTACTCACTGCCTTTATATTACACCTTTATGTTAACCTGATGGCTTAAATAAGGCATCAGCTGATAATACGGTGATTATTTCAAGATAAAACTGCTTTATTTGCAGGAAAAGCTTAAGATTACTTTTTGCAATTCAATGCTCTTTTAACCCAGCAAATTTGCAACCAGAAGTCACATTTAGATATTCATTCATGATAAAGAAAACAAAAGATCAAGGCAGAGGTCAACTGTTAAATGTTCAAAATACAATTTCTCTGAGCAGTTCTAAAATGTTTTCAAGAAGTTTTTTATGCTTACAAAAATATGTATTTTTGAACATTTCTATCTCCCTAGTATTATTTTTATGAAAAGTCAAAGGCTGCTAAATCAAAGGATCAAAGTTCTACCTTGTAGCAATGCAGACCAAAAAAGTAAGAGTCATCGTAGAATTAAAGTCATCATATTTGAAGGCTATAAATAAGGTAATTATAACGTAAGTAACAATATTCACAAGCATCAAGAGCTGTGATTCTTAGAGAAACATGATCAATGGAAATGCAATATTTTTACGATTGTCCACTAGAAAATAAAAAAGTATAACAGGGAGAAGTCAGTGAAGAAATAGCAAATGGATGCAAGTCACTGAGAGCTCCTGAGCTGTCCCCAGGGACCTTGCCTGTTGTGTAGAATCCTCATTATTTATGCACCTTAAGAAATTAGACTGCTTGCTCTGGGGAAGGAGGAATCTCAGTGTTGGAGGCAAACCCATGAAAACTGAAACATGACTGTACTGTGAAAAGGAGGAAATGTAAAACTTTATCAGCTGGCTAAGACACCCCATCACTGCTGATTAAGTTCACAACTCTCAGAGAATTGAAAGTCAGAGTTGCTCTAATGGTTCCTCCAATCACAGACCTGTCAAAACACAATTTTAGCTTAATCATGCTGCAGAAGCCTGGAGCATTACAGATTAAAGGCTTAAGATCAAACGACATGATTGCCTAGAGGGTCAATCACATGAAAATAAATGAATAGCCATCCTAACCTCATTAAAGAGAAGAAATGTATCAGTCTTGGGTTCCTCAGACAAATTATAAAAAAGCATTTTGAATGTTATGACTTGACCTACTCAATGTGTTTGAAAGCAGTGACTTATCAACCTCCTTTGAAAACATCTGATTCTTCAGTGGTCTTCAACTCTGGAACCACATCAGGAATTGCAACAATTATAAATCCTAACTTTTACAACTATGAAGTTGTGGCAGAAAGGAGTTGCAAGCTTCACATTATAAATCATGCATAGTCACAAACTCTCTCTGTTTTTTTTTTCCTTTGTTTTAATTGCACAAATTTTGCATTACTCCTAGCATTAGAACTGATCTAAATTAAGATATGACATTTCAAGGACTACTGTACGTGCCCCTTTTCTGACTTGATGTATTTCACATTGCACCACAAGGCATCCTAAAGGAATTGCAGATTTTTCAGGCTGCCAAGGACAGTTCACTGCATGGCTCACTGACTGAAAAACAAATACAGTTCTTTTGGACTTTCAGAAATATTCCCTCTAGTCTAAAAATAAATTACAATAATTCTCATCACAAATAAACACTTAAGGAACAGATTCAACATAATATCAGTGCCTGCAGTTGGTCTGGCTCTCATTTTTCCTTATTGACCTTTAGCAATGATGGCAGGAAGGATTTGATATAACTAAAGTGGATCTAGATGAAAACTCCATCAGAAATGTACATACTTCAGCTTTGTATTTGTTTAGGTACAGAAGATCTACATCCAACAAGCCCTAATTCTGAGCAAGGTGAAGGAAGGCAGTGATGTTCATTTGGATCCTGCTCTTTAACTTGTTCATTTGATCATTTAAGACCAAACACTAAGGTTGCCTCTGAAGAAGGAACCAGGACTCCTCTTCCCCATTTCCAGCACTGCTTTCCTCTCATCACTGGGTTACCATCAGCGCTTTTTCCAGCTTATTCTCTCCATAGCAACCTGCTGTTGTACTGTCATGTAAATGATTTAATAGGAAGGATGTGATACCAGACAGATTAGCAGTTAAAGACAACTGTTGGGAAGCAGCAACTGCAGATTTGAAGACAGACCGTTTTTTGGATGAGTGATATAAATGCTAAGCCATTATTCAGAACACACTATATTTATCTTTGTACTGTCATATTTTTGAATAAGACCAGCTGTGCCTCCTGTTAGTGGTACTGAATTCAATGCAAATCAAGTGCATTAGATAGTCTTTGATCTTGCTCAGGAAACCATGTCCACCTGAGAAGTCAAGTGTTCCCTGCTTGGTTTGGAATCACATTAGTCACAACACTGCCTGCAGTATAAGAGGCCAGCTCCTTAAAGTTGAGTTGCACAGCAGTTTAAAAGTTCAAAAATTTAAGTGCTACATGATTCCAGATACTAGAGAAAAGCTGGTGTTCTGAGCTGCTCCTAGGTGTAAATGGCTAGGTTTAGGATGAAAAAAAAACCAAACCCAAATAAACCTAATAAACTTGAAGAGTACTTGCTTTATAGAAGCTTTGCAGGTATCTGTTCCAGCGACTCTTCCTCAGACACACACTGAAACTGAATGCAAGGCAAAATTGCAGCACTCAACTCTATTACGGAGCAAGTACTTCAAGCAGAGTTTTAAAACCCTGGCAAACATCTGTAGCACTGGAGTAGCCTGAGCATCTTCCAAATTGAATCAAAGTATACTCTGCCAGCAGCTCTCCACATCCAAAATTTCAGAAAAACCTTTATGCTTTCAAAGAGTCACAGTGAGAGTTGAATAAAGCCAGAGCTGATGAGTACGTTCTGAGCACTTGGGATAATCTTCATTTTGGACTCTGCCAAAGGGCAGGTGCAGCCCTTCCACAGGGAAGCTAAAACAACCTTCTTTGCACACCAGGTGAACACACTGCTCAGTGGACTTCTATCCATGGTAAAGTGCTGCTCTTAAGTGTCTTAAGTCAGTCCAAGAGAGAAGAACACACAGACAAAAAATCCCAATGTAATATGTGGTGAAAGAAAGTGCACCTTTAAATCTATCAGGCAATATGAAGGCAGGCAGTGAACTTGTAATTCCCCAAATCCCTTTGAGAATTTGATGTGAAAGAACAGCTCCAACTGGGAAGGTGACTTTCTCAACTCCTATTTTTTTGTTTAGCATTTCTTCAGTGACAGAATCCCTTTGAAGGAGTTACAGAATCTGTGGTGTGCAAGAGGAGTAAGATACAGGTGGCTTTGGATGTGGCTGTTTCCAAAGGCAGTCTCAGATGTTGGGTGTTAGGTACCCACAGCCCTGGTGACACTGCAACACAACATTTCACACATCAAATGGCCTCTGGTCTGACTCCAGTAATATGCACTGTATTTGATTCCTCTCATACACTGGCATTTATGTCTTTTCCAACAAGTCATTAAAAGACTAATCCCAGTTTAAGGTGACAGAAGAAGAAAAAATAACTGAGCTCAAATGGCCCAAAATCAGGCCAATCCACCAATAGATAATTCAGGGACAAAGTGCTGACTATCATTAGCATTTCAGTTTCTTAGGGACGTGTAAGATGACTAAATTAGTCTGAACTTTTGGTGATTTACATTTCAGACAACAACACTGGTTTTGTGAAACTTCTGAGTATTTGCATAGAATTGAAAGAAGCTGGTTTGATGTTACATTACACTGAAGAAATATAAATCATTAACTCCATGTCCAGGATCAGCAGGAGAAGTTGTGGAAAGGGGACTTCCCCACGGATGTGAGCAAACTGGAGTAAACTAGAAAAACCACAAGGATTTAAGGAACCTCTATAATTATGATACCCAGGAATTTTCACTAAATTGTGCCCCAGACTACTCTGAAGTCCATCAACTCTGAAGGACTGAAAACAAGAATTCTATCCAGCAGTGTCTTAGCACACAGGCAAAAGCTGCAGGAGTCTCACAGACTGGAATTCAAACCTTCAAAGTTTTAAATCTTTGAAGTGCTGAATTCCAAGATGGTATCAAAAATTACATGTGCACCTGAAAGGTGAGCTGGAGATCTAAAGCCTGGGATTTTAGAGGGACCTGCCCAGCTCCAGCAGGTATAATGGGAGGTGGTAACCTGCACCACAGCTACCAGCTGACCACCAGGCACATATGTAGATAAAGAAAGAAAAAAAAAAAAAAAGATCTATAAGCCCCCCCTACTTTCTCCACATTTTTTTAAGCATGGAAATAGTGTGAAAAACTCATTTTCTGGAAGATATTTTTAAAAGCTTCCTTCTTCAGCTGCAAACTGACATTCTGCAGTGAAATATATTTTTGTACTGCCTAGAAATTAATTTTTTCACATTTCTCCCCAGAGGCAATGCCATCCTTGAAAATGATAACTGTGTCAATGCCATTACAGTGTTAAACAACTGCTTTCTTCATAACTAAATGCTAAGTTTAAAAGTAACTCACTCTTCTCTATGGGCATCACAGTTAAAAGGAAGCAAGTTTAACTTGCTTTTTAATGTTTGCTGTTTCTAATCCCTGTCTGGCGCTGCATTCAAGAGAAGGTAAGTCTGGTTTTGCTACTCAGGCCATTTGTACCTCATCCACTCTTCAAGGACTCCAGCACAATTGGTTTTCTGAGGACCAGAGGGTGGTGAGACCCTGGGCAGCTGTGGCTGCCCCATCCCTGGAAGTGTCCAAGGCCAGGTTGGATGGGGCTCGGAGCAACCTGGGACAGTGGAAGGAGTCCCTGCCCATGGCAGGGGATGGAACAAGAGGAGCTTTGAAGTCCCTTCCAACCCAAACCCTTCCATGAGTCTATGACCACACAGCTCCATATCACACCCCAGGAATGATCCAGTGCCTTAAGCAAAACAGTGAGAAAGAAGAGCAAAACTTCCCAGTTTCATCTTCAGGTTTGCTCAGGGGACAGCTTTAAATAAAAGACATGCTGGGCTCCTTCTTTCCACTCGCCTCCCATTTTGCTCAAGAATCCCTAGCAGCCAAGACACAGAACAGTGGCGAAGAGCTGTTCCTGAGTTCCTGCAGGAGTGCCAAGCAGGGCAGAACTGCTGATACCTGCACTTGGGCAGGCTCTTCAGGAGACAGAAGACCTGGGGCAGCCTGGATTTTGTCAGCATTGTTTGTGTTTTGCAAACACTCGTGGGGAAAACATAACAGGGCACACGGCTGATACCCAAAGGCCATGCCAGGTTATGCCAACCTTTTGTTTCTAAACTTTTACATGAACTGTGGACAAATTACTTTGTGTCTCTGTGGTTCTGACCCATACTGCACACCAAAATGAAACATTCTGGGCTCCTTTGTTTACAAGTTTAAAATTACATTACAAAGAGTACTGGATGAGCATAATGAATGTAACACCCTAACTGAACTGCTTCAGAAAAAAAAAAAGTAGATCCCAGAAGAGTATGAAAGAGCACAGACACTTATCACACAAGATTGTAGAGGTGATTTTAAGAGTCAAAGCAGATATATGGATAATTTTATCCACATTGTTTTTCCAAACTGAGGCTGTACATAATTTGGTGCATACACTGCCTTTTGAAACATGCACGTACATAATCATCTCACTCCAACAGTCTAACCTTGAAGTAAAAAAGAAAAATCTTAACAGTAATATCCTTCCCATTACCCTAATGCATTTTAATATTTTAAATCAGCAGTTCTGACTTGAGAGCTCTGTACACACATTTATCATTCAGCTGTGCAACCATGCTATAAACTGTCAACTCTTCATCACTGTCCACTTTGACAAATTACTCTTGCAACAGCATTTCCAAGTTATCCCTAGCAGCCAACACACCTCATAAATCCACATCATTGTAGTGTTATTAGAATTTCATTTCATGCCTGCATTCGCAAACATTTAAGCTTTCAACCTCTGCTGCTGGACATTAATCATGAAATTAATCATAGGATTAAGAATGCCAAATTTAAACTCAAGGTTAATAACAGCTCACCCAATATTAGTTTTACATTCTGTCATAAGCAAACACTCTAAAAAAAAAAAAGACAAGACCTTTTTCTGAAGTTACCAAATATGCAGACAGGCTAATTGCACATCTTTTCCTTCATGAAATGAAAAGTTGACCAAATTAAATGTTGCTGCTTAAAGAAAAAATTCAAATCCCAAGACCCTTGAAAAAACAACCAGTTGGCCTCTGAAAGTCTGCTCACGTTTGGCCATGAAAGATCAATTATAAAAGAGCTAACAGCATCTGACTTCTCAAAACTCATGATAAGGGAAGACTGTCACATAAAAAAACCTGGGATTTAACAGAAATGCAAAATTATAAATGTCATTGAAGAATATTAGATTCTCACATTCAGTTGAGATACATCATAATTTTTAAGATATATGTGCATTAAAACCATGAAGCACCTGCTGATTGACAGAATACTAATGACCAAACATAGCTCTGCTGATGCTAAAACAAAACCTTCTAGTAGAAACCTTAGATCAACTTCAGATGATTATGAAACCATATCTCTAGCCTCTATGATAAATAACAAGATAAATAATACAGTCATCCTGTGTCTTTTCCTTCCACAGCTTCACAGCCCATAAATAAATCAACACGGGGTGCTAGAAATGGAATGAGTCAAAACTGTGATTCAAGCCAGCCTTTGTTATGCCTTCAGATAAATGTTTTGGGTATGCATTAACTATTGCTGCTTCAAGCAACACCCCCAGAAGTTCAATTACAGTCAACTGAGTAAATCAACAGAAGCTGCTTTGATTACAACCTATTTATTTATTATAACATACTTACTGTTTTAATCTCAGATATGTAATCTAAAATCCCAGCCCAACCCTCCCAATCCTACAGAAGCTACAAAATTATTATTAGTTGCAATCCTGCTGACACATTGACTCTTTCAGTTCTTTGCAAGCAGCCAGCCACTGGATCTCAATACTACTTCTAAGATCAGTTGCAGTAAGTTAGCAAAATTCCACTTAAAAGAAGGAAGAGCTTGAGTGATGAAATACACCTGACTACTTCTGGTGCACGCACTTCTAGCCAGTAACAGAACTCATGATAATTGATTGACAAAATTAATTCTTGGGAAATGAGTGTTACCCAGGAAATAGAAAAAAACCCACCTCACCAGAACGAGCACCTACTCAGCTGTGTACAAAACACCTTAGGCTGTGACAGGTACCAAAGGCTTCAGCCAAAGTAGCTGCAACTTCACTCAAAAATGTGACATTCAGGTTTCTTTTTTGTTTCTGCTAACAGATTCCACAATTCACAAACAGTCTCTGAGCAGGAAGTGGCTGAGCAGCTTAGGACCAATGGACCATCAAGCACCACCTTCTAAATTTTCCATTCCAAATGCCTCCCTGTTAGTACCTCAGCAGCTACACTAAAAGCAAAAGTGTTTAAAGGCAAAGACTCTGACTGAGCTTCACACCCAGGTTTAACAGGATACCCAATGTGGACTCCCCTGGAGAGCTGCTGCTTACATCACTGCAGTTACAAACATTAGAACTCTCCAGGCTAGAAACCGCTGCAGAGTTTATGAATAATAGCAATTATTAATTCCCCTTTTGATAACTTTTCCCTCTTTACACAATTGTTCTGAACAAAATGATGATTTCTTTTGAGAAAAGTCCAGTTACCAAAGCTGTGAAGGCAATATATGATGTTCCCCTTCTGCAGATTTAAAGATTACTGACCTCACTGAGGTAAATAAAAAAGGAGCATGTGGACCCATCTACACCGTAGCTCGCGTAACAGGGATCCGATCGCCACATATCTTTCATCCACTGCAACAGAACAAAGGACACAAAAGTTTACTAGGGTTAAGTACAACAGAGCAGCTCTGTTTCACACCCAGGAATAATGGAGGAAGTGGCAAAGTGACAATAAATGTCACAAACAACAAACCAGGAATTTTATTAATGATTCCATCCCTGCGTTCAGTAATGCTGGGGAAATAACAACACAGCAGATGTGAGCACAGCTTATGCAAACTGGCAGCCAGGCAAGCAGAGACAAATATCAAAAGGAGAATAAAACTGGGATCCAGACATTTGGCTGTGGCTGGAGTTGAATGCATTGTGTGTTCCCCACCATGATATGCTCTCTCTAGAATTGCACAGATCATTTCAGTTACCAAGCGTGAAATTTGCCAAGAATCTGCCACTTCTGCAGAAGCAAATAATTAATTTCAGTTCATATTTCAATATTCAAATAGTTTATGACATAGTCACTATGCAGCCTGTTTGCCAAAACAGATCAAAACACAGACCAGAGCTCCAAAATGCAGAGACTTTTAATTTCACAAATACTTGGGCATTTAAGCAAGCAGAAATTTTACTATTGTCCACCACTAATCAAAGAATCACAGAAAGGTTTGAGTTGGAAGAGAGCTTAAAGATCATCTCATTCCAATACACCTGCCATGGGCAGGGCCAGTTTCCATTAGACCAGGTTGCTCTAAGCCCCATCCAACCTGGCCTTGAACTTTTAGGGATAGGGCATTCACAGTAATAAATCAGTATCCCTTACATTTGAAACATATCCTGGGGGGAAAAAACCCAATCCTTAAAAATCTCCCTCTCTGCCAGTTTGTTGGAGTTTGTTTCTTTTTGTTGACTTTATTTTTTCCTTTCCAACTAAAGTCTGATGGGTCGGAATATTTAGCCTTTCCAACTGTATTATTAGTAAAATACAGGACTTATGTGGAATCCACTGTGAATCCCAGAATTGCGGTTGCACACTTGGGCACTGCCCACTCGTGAGCAGAAGAAGCAGAAGAGGAAAGGGGAATAGAGGGGCCAGACCTGTGGGCAAAGAGATGGAAGAAGTGCAAAGGAAAGTCATGCTGAAAAAGGAGCTGGAGTGAGGTACCCACAGAATCACAGTCCTGGGGCAGGGGAACACCACAATACTCATCATGGGGAAGAAAACAGGGCTTTTCCAAAAGGAGAAGCTTTTGAATAACAAGGCAGCATTCAAACAATAAGGCTTTTCTCTAAATGATACAGCATTTTAATACAACAATTTTTCCTGTCTTAAGAGGATGCCACTTTATTTCTCTGCAGCAGTATTAAAGGCTTGAGGTGAACAATGCTGCAGTGACACACAGTCCTAAATATCCTATTTTTTGACTCAGTTGTTCTTGTTTTACACCACTGAGTAGTGACCTCTTGCAACATATGTTCCATTTTTAATAGAATGTAAGATTAAAATCAGTTCACTTACCTTTATTTTCCCTTCACAGTGAGGAAAACCATCCATAGGAGGCAATTCACACTGTTCCTGGGCTCCATTTATGAGATCTAAAGAGAAACAGGGACCATAACTGAGCTACATTTCACAGCTCTGACACATAGCCTGATGAATCCTGCCTTTTATTTTCATGAATCCACAGTCCAGACTGACTGAAGGGTCCTACTGGGTAATATTCATTATAACATTAAAACTCAATGTGCTCCTTTCTGACCACACAAGAAAATGGTTGCATAGATTTCAACTCTGACTTGAAGTAAAAGTGCTGATTTACAAAAAGTGATCTATGAAGACTCAAAAATTAAGCTAATCCATACTGAAAATAACAAGAAGAAAATATTTTCCTAATCAAAGTGTGCTTAAAACAACTAAATTGCAGCAATTTGTTTTCATTTGTCAAACACTTACAGCATGCATATGGCTCTTAAACATAAAACTAGTTTTTCAAGCTCTATCACTTTATCAAATACCCACGATCCAAAACTTGGCACCAGATATATGAACCAATTAATAAATGTTGCAATACGATCTAATTTAACAACTGAGTAGCACTACATCACATCTCACAAGAAATATTTCCTATGGTCTCCTAAGATCCTTTTTTTTTCTTTTTTTGGACCATTGTAATATTTTTTTCATTTTAGATTATTGCAACGCATTAAAGACTGTAATATAGAGCAAGATTTCTAGCCCATGAGCCAAGGAAAAAGCAGCAGTTTTAAAGGACATTACCCCTTCAGCTCCAAGGCACTTTTTTCTTAGAAGAACCCTCTAATGCAGGCCTTTAAGGCAAGAAAAATCATTACTATGGTGGAGAGATTCTTGCCAAAGGCAGTGGAGGAGAAGGTTTTCAATTTAGGTAGTTCATCCCACAGTTACCTAAATTACACCTGCATCATTTCTGGCTTTTCCTATGGGCAAGAATCAAGATCATTAAAGTCAGCCAGCCATCAACCCAGGAACACTTTATGATGTGGCAGTAACTGTGCACAATTTCATCCAGAATATGTTTATTAGAGAGCTCAAAAGAAAATACAAAAAAAAAAAAGGATGCAGTATTAGAATAGAATAGTGACAAAAATCTGTGGGTAAAAGTTGGAACATTGCATTATGTTATTATATGCAAAACCCGTGACCTGATCCATCTATTTTCCGATTTTTTGCAAATAGCTTCTTTTAAAGATAAAACTTGAAATGTGAGCCAAGCATTGCAAAATGAACTTGATGGGGGAAAGCAGAGTCATGGCAGGAAGTCCCCACTGCTTTGTCAGTCTCTGCAGCAGGAGTGATTTGACAAACTGAGCTGTACTGCCAATGACAATAGCACTGAAGCAAGGTAGTTTGTACAATGACTTTGTAATTTCAAATCAATAAGCACTTTCAAAATATTCTGACTATCTTGTTATCCTTGTGGGATTCTTGCAGACCAGACCACCGACAGCTAAGGCTCTGATTTCTGCTCTGAATAAGAACATACAGAGCATGCATACAGATAGCAGCAATTTAAACTATATTCTCAATTCAGTCAGTAGAGCTACATAATAATAGGACATTTTGCTTTACTGCAGTTCAGGAATCAGACCTTCCACTTGCACCACACCAAAATCAGTACCTGAGATGTAACAGTAATAAAGTGGCATGCTTACTATTATGGTAATTTTCAATAATCAGTAAAATTCCACTAGAAGAACTTTATGGTCTAAAAGGGTTTGTGATATTTTTTTTTTTTTCCCCTCTCCTAACTCATAAGTCTGAATGGAAAATAACAGTTTTACATAAGGCATGTCAAATTCAAGATCTTCCTAAAACAAAAAAAAGACCTCTGAAATTTCTGGTACAACATCAGAGATGCAGCTCAACCATAGGGAAAATTCAATTTTCAGCATCATACTGACTTTAGGGTGGAAAATGCTGAATGCCTGGGTATAGCTTGCCAACCAGAATGAGCCATGAATTTTGTCATTTAAAATAAAAAATAGTCTTCTACCTCAAGTTAATTATGCTATCATATGATGCCTTTCCTCTTCAGAAGGTTAGTCAGGCAAATCCTCTCTCCTCCTTAAGTCCTATTAAGTACAGGGTAATACATAAGCACAAGCTGTAAGTCTTTATTTTACAGCACACAGTGTCAAGTCTATCACTTACACCATATTTCATTTTCATGGCCTGTTAAAGAAAGAAAAGATGGAGAAAAACCTCAAAATATGGCCAAAAGCCTGATTTTTGGTAGATACACAACTGCAATTTACATGTTTGCTTCTGTTGTGTGAACACATTCTCTGCATCCCAGTGTGTTTTTGCTGACAGGCAAAAAGATCTTTGCTGCTGTTCACTGCTCACAAGGTTTTACAGGATCCCAGTATTTGCAAGACCTACCTGCAAGAATAAACCCCCTCTTCCAACAGTCACACATTGCACCAGCCTCACACTCAGCTCCCAGCAGCCGTGGCAGCAGCACACAGATACCGCCCAGGCAGAAACAGTCCCAGCCCTCCCTGCTCCTGTCCATTCCAAGAAGTAAAAATGAAGGGACAGACATTTTTCTCAGCACAAGCTACAGATTTTCTCAGGCTTCTGGTCTCCCCTGTGGCCACTAAGACTTTTCCAGAGCAGTCCCACTGTTGCTCTTCCACTGGGATGGGTTACACACGAACAGAGCATGGATCTCTGCAGGATAATCCGTCTGTACAAGGAACATGGAACACTAATGCCCACCTTCATCACCCCTAACCATGTTGAAATATTAATGTGGCTGAGAGTATTACCAGGAGTATCTGACATCTTTCCCCCTTCTTGCCAGCAACAGTAAACACTCCCAGGATTCATGATTTTTCTCCACCACAGTCCACAGACGGGGGATGCTTCACACAATCACCAGCTCCCCACTCCCACCTTCCCATTCAGCCTTACCATGGATCTTACCACATCAGCCTTATCACATCAGCTTAAAATTTAAACATTCTCAGCTATTAATCAGGTAATAGCTGATTCTATAGGTAAAGCAATATTCTATAAAGCAATTCTATAAAATTTAAACAGTCCCATGAAACAATTTACATAAAACTACTATCCAGAGCAGAAAAAAGGGTAGCAAGATGTGCATACAAGAGGAAATGAATGTGAAAGAACAGGAGAAGAACAGAGAACTGTAATTCTGTTCCATCTGAGTACTCCCTAGAGAAGCAGTCTTTCCTCCGTGCCCATGAACAGGAAGCCAGCTGATGCAGTCAGACTGGAAACACATCTACATCAAGGACTGCTGTCAAAGCAACAACTGCCTGCAGAAATGGGCAAGTCAGTGCTGCTTTCCACACATGAGCCTGAGAATTCAGTGCAGAACTGAATTCACCAGTGAATAATCCTGACAGTTCCAGTCACCTACTGCTTGCTCTGGTTGTACCCTTTCTTCTTGGCCACAGTCAATGTGAGTTCTAGGCTGAGAAACAGCCCTCTCAAATTCTTTCATAATGATCAGACCCTGTATCAAGAATCACATTTCTGCTCCTCTTGCTGCTTATTTTAACTCAGCATGGAGGGTGTGCTTGTGCTTGTTGGTAACACCTCACAGCTGGCTCTCCTTAATCAGGAATCCAGAGGTGAACAAATTTTGTGTTTCCTGTGAGCAGCTGAGACCAAGCTCAACCAGATACCAGCCATTTACACTTCTGAGTGTGATCATAAAGACAAGGGAGATGAAGAAGTGGAACCCTGGGGATGCCAATCTACACATCAGGAACTTACAAAACATGAAAAGCAAGCATTAACATATAAGTCCGGACTTAGGAGTTTTTCCTCATTTGGAGATAAAATCCCAAACCCTTATATCCTATGAGGATTCTTATTAAAAAATCTGGATAGATGTATTATGCTGTTAGCAAATTCTTGTTGGATAATTCTTTCCTGAAGGGAAAAACTACATTAAGCCAGACACTAAAGTTATTTTTGTTGGAAAACAGTATTTGAGAAACCACAAGAATTTTTATCCTGAATTAGGACTTATGTAATTTCAAATGCAAGCTCTGAAATCTCTTTTCCCAGCCAAAATTCAGAACTTTCAGCCAAAAAAAATTAGAAATACAACTGTCAAGTTAGTACAAAGCAATAGTAGTTAATAAACACTTCTTTCTCCTAAACTTTGTGTGAACCATTATATGAATACCTGTTCTACACACAACTGTTTTTTAATTCATGCAGAGCTTATCTCTTCTTGACACTGTTATGAAAAGACAATTATTAAACATTTATCTCATATGATGTTACCTTAAAAGTCAATGCACTAACGAACAAAAAACATGAACATAGCATATTATAAATCTAAGAAAATGCACTTGGTACAGAGTTCTAGATCATCCTGGAAAAAAAATGAAAAATATTGATAAAACACCAACCAAATGCAGACTTTAAAAAACCTCTTTGAATACTATTTGTGAGGTCTTGGGATGTTTAAAATTTAACTAACAAACTCCATCCTCATGTTTAGAAAGGAGCCATATGTTCCCTTCACAAATGATCTACAGCTTTGCATCAGACATGGTTAGAGCACAGCAGGTGAACCTGAACTTGTGAACAATCCTCAGTTGTTTCAATGCAAAGTCTGGCACGTCAGCATCAATGATGTGGCAGATTTGAGCTAAGGCACCAACCTTGCACTGGAAAAGAAGCTTCTCTCTTGTTGCTTGCTATGAGCAACTGCACCTGCTAAAGCCCCAGGCCTTCAGCACCTAAATACCAGTTCACAGATGGAGCTTTTTATTGCCTCCTGCATTTAAACTCCATGTCCACAGGTTTTATTTGTAATAGTGAAGGTTTACAACACCCACATTGAGAATGATGTGGCTAAAAGCACAGTCTGTGGTAGGGATTTGATTTTTGTTTGCTTTCAAGTTGCTCTTTAATAAAACAGTAAAAATGAGCAGTAGTAAGTGCTACATGCATATTTTCTCCCTTTTGCACGTCCTTCAAATAATGTGTTTTGTAATAGGCTAAAAAATTCTGCTTCAATTTTTCTCCATCAGACAGTTAGGAAGTCTAGAAATATTCCACTAAGACAGTACACTGAATAAGAGATATAATTAAGTCACTCAGCAGTGAGTGCTGTTTGATAGGTGCTCTGTTTGTCATAAGAGTTTTAAAATAGCAATATTGGTTAAAGCAAATGAAAAGGCTGCACTACAGCTGAAACTGCAAGCTGACACCAGCAGTCGACCTACTCTGCTAAGGACCAGCTTGGTGCTCTTTTGAGAATAGAAATGTATTAAAAATTTAACATGACACTAAAAATGATGTACTTTGGAACCTTGAGGCTTAAACTGATTTTCAGACTAGTGCATATTAAAGTATTTTTTGATGATATACCGCACAGATAATAGCTCAAGTCAAAAAGTGTTCCCATCAGCAGATGTCATAAAATACAGAACCTCTCTAGTATTATAAGGTCAGAGTAATCACATATGATCAAATCTATTCACCAATTTTATCTCTGTGCTCCTTCTGGTTTTGATCATTAAATGTAAGTACTATTCTTTAATTCAGGAAACTGTTCTCTTGTTTCTATTTCAGTCCTGAAATCTGGTATCTGTGGTTAGACACAGACTGCAGTTAACACTGGTTTAGTTTGTGTAAGGTCTTCTTTCCTTTCTCCAACTAATTAACACATTCTCAATTCAATTCACATTTTTCATCTCCAGCTGGTAAGATTTCTTTAAAGAGAGAATTTGCAGTGTGAGCTGAAAGCACTAACAACATATTCAATCAAACGAGCTAAAGGTTTCAAGATTTCAAATGCAGAACACAAAATGCTTTCTACCAACATTTTAGAAACTTCTGGAGCAAAGTGTTTGTATGATTTAAAGAAAATTAACTTTTCTACCTCTAGTCCATCCTCACACAAGCTGTGCTGCTGTGTTCCATTAGCACTACTGAAATCAATACAGCGTTAGGAGAATTCAAGTAGTAGTCAAGTGGTTAATCAAAATGCAGCCCAGGGGACCACTAAGAGCCCCCCTCAGCATTATTAACACAGCTTTGCACTGCAGTGGAAAATATTCACCTGTGGTCTTCTGCACACAGCACACTGTGCTGTGACAGCCAGGTTTGAGGGCACACAAAACTCCCCAGCTCCACACAGCTGCCTTTGTGGGAGGGGGGAAATATTAATAAATACACAGGTACAGTGTGGAAAAAGAATACAATGAATAAGACACAATAAACATGAGTCAAAGCAAAATATCACCTGGAGGAAGCTGCAATCCTGACTATCAGAGCCAATGCAGTCTCACACCCTCTTACAACTGGTACACACTGGTGGCCTGTGGGGACATCAGGGTTGTTTTCTGAGGCATGACACCCCACAGTGACTAATGTAAAGTCTACTCTAGTCCTCTCAAGACAGGAGGGCAGCTTTGGAATTTAAAACAATATGCAGTATGTAAGCTTTTTTAATCTCTGCATGTACAGGACTATGGTGGAACTGTGGTTGCAGAGTGCTAAAACTAATGAGGCTTTGTAACAAAATCATCAAAAAGCTATGGCAACAAATCCACTGATCCTGAGGTTACCTGAGCCTTTCCCCAACAACCTAAAAGGCTTCAGTGTGGCAGCCCCAAATCTTCAGGAATAAGGACATGGAAATACCATGACAAAGGTCCTTCTCACCATAGAAACGTTACAAAAAAGAAAAAAAAAAAAGCCTTGTTGTAGCATTGCCAAAGCTGACTTGTCAGCCTGCCGTGCTACATATTCACCAAGGATGCCAGATATCTGACAGGCATCCAAGCCATCACGTCTTAAATGACAAGTATACACTGAAGTCTGCATCTTAATGAGTGACTTTAAAGATGTTAAGACTAAAGTTGTTAAAAGGAAACTGAACAGCCAACACAGCAGAACAAGTTAATGCACAAGGCAGAAAAGCTATGGAAACTTTGAGCAGATAGACCAGAAATGTCCTCTCTCACTGCGTGCTGGTACATGGCAGCAACCTGAGCCTGGGCTGTCCTTAGGCTCAGCAAGAGTCCTCCAAGCACCAGCTGTGTACAAGGGGAAGGCTGAGCAGGATTTAACATAAACCTGCACTTCCTCATTTTTGTGGGATCAAAGATGCACAATTAAAAAAAAGCAGCACTTTTCAGGGCAAAAGAACATTTTGTAAACAACCAGTCTGGCAGAGTTTTCAGTACAATTATTATATCTGAGGCATTAGGTGGTCAAAATGACCAAAAATTTAGCTTTTCACTGTACAAGCACAGAAAGAGTGATGACCAGCTCTAAAGAAACCCATCCCACAACACAACACACTCCCACTGCTCACCAAAAATATCACATGAAGGAAACAGAGGACTGATTCTCTGATCATGCCTGTGCAAGCAGATTGCCCTACGTGATGAACCATGATGGTGCAATTCTGTCCCACAAAAATCAAGGATTTCTTTTATCATTATCTTAGAAAAGCACAGCTGTTAAAAACTAAATTGCCTAAACCAAACTGATCCTGTCACATGAAACCAAAGATGCAGTTACAACAGTAGCAGCCCTGTAGACAAGTTCTGCTTGAAATTGTCATGGTTTTGTATTTCCCCATTTCTGTTTAATCATCTCTACAACAGCAACTTTAAATTTACTTAGGGTGTCATTTGTGGCAGTGCCTCAAAGCTTCCTGTTCTAAAGGCTGATGAAAACTCTTATCTCCTAGGCACCCAAAGTTTAGATTAATACTTTCCTATGTGTATGGGAATATATTACTTCCCACACATGCAAAAAGGATGGCTATCAAGTATCTCAGAAGCTTTTCTGATACAACTTAAATAAATAGAAAAAAGAGAGAGAAGGAAAGATGGCTTTACTGCCGTCGAAACCAATCAGCCAAAGCTTTATAAGCACCTTAACAATTCACTCTTTCATAAACAAAATGGAGGTTCTGAAAAAGCAGTTGAAAATTGTCAGTATCAAAACCACCAAACTGTTTGATGGTTTTGTGGAAAGAAGAAAAAGCAAAATATGCTTACGATTTCACACATGGATCTAAAAAGGGGGGGAAAAAAAAAAGCTCCCACTCAAGCTCCCCAAGTGTTCACAGCTTTGCTTTTCAACATATTTTATGCAGCCTCACACTCTAGCACTAGTCCCATCTTCAACTCCTCTAGGATTAAAGATACTTATGCTACTAAGAGCTCACGCTCTATTATCTTTTCATACTGCCAAACAGAGAAAAAAAAGCTGTTTTGCTCTTGGGCTTTGCTGAATGAAAGATTCCATAAAAGTAACTTCAGAGGGAGAACTAGGTGTAGTACCTCACTAAACAAACTAAAGCTAAACACAGTAAGGGTATGAATACACAGTACAGTCTACATATACAGAGCAATTAGCTTCAGAGTCACAAAATGAGAGACTGGTTATGTTGAGAAGGGACCTTAAAGACAATCTTGTTCCAATCTCCTGCCATGGGCAGGGACACCTTCCACTAGACCAGGCTGCTCCAAGCCCTGTCCAGCCTGGCCTTGAGCCCTTCCAGGGATGGGGAGTCGACAGGCTCTAGGGACAACTTGTGCCAGTGTCTCAATATCAAAGAATTTCTTCATAATATCTAATCTAAACCTGCCCTCCTTCAGCTTAAGGCCATTTGCTCTTGTGCTATCACTCCATGCCCTTGTGAAAAGTCCCTCCCCAGCTCTCTTGTAGCCCCTAGTTTTTATTTTAACTGAATGTACCAGGTAGGTGATCTCTGTGTCAAATGCTAAGAGCCATTAAACATTGTAAGGAAAGACATTTTTACATCATGACCAACCAATACAATAAATGTTCTCTTTCAGTTAATAACCAGTAAAGTGCATATGTTAGAATGGCAGAGCACATTGATACCAACCTAAATAGTTAGGCTTCAAGAGAAAAGATCTCCCCAGTTTCATCAATCTAAAGTGCAACCATTTAAAGCATGAAACAACCTACAATAAATGGGTGAACCATTCCCTTTAGCAGAGATTTTGATTTTCTAATGTGTTCAAGTTACCACAGAAAAAAGATCTTCCACTGAGCTTGGACTTCAGTTTGCCATTGAGAAAGGCTAGACTTTGAATTTTGTTTTCTAAAACATTCCAAATATCGAACACTGAAAAATCGTGTTATGATTAAGAGAGAAAAGGTTCAGACTAAACAGCCCATAAATAATTTTAGTAATTGCCATACACACCTGCTACATTAAGCTTTTCAGCTGCTCCTAAGCTGGGAGCAGAAGTGGTAGTATTGTTGGTCGAGTTTGCTCCTGTTCCATTAAGTACAAGATTTTCCACCTTGGACTCCAACTTCCCAATGCGCTGCAAGATATTATCCAACAGGACAGCAAGTGTCTTCTTCAAATCTGCAAAGGAGAATCAAAAGTTAAACTGCTTAATAATGCCGTGCACACTTGTCAGATGGAATCAAAAAGTAGATACAAGAATGAGACTGGAGATATATAAATACATACACATATATATACACACACACACATATATACAAACACACTTTCTCAGTGCAAATCTTTGCCATTACCAGCTCTAAGCACTCATGTTCCCTACTTTGTTCAGCCTCAGATACAAGATTCCCTGGCCATGGAACTTGCCAGCCTGTCTATTTTACGACACACACTGCAACTCATAGACATCCATATTCAAGGTGAAATTTGACTCATTACAGGAACACAAAAATGCTTGCTTTGCAATGGCTCAAATAATAATAAGCTGCTTAAATAATAATGAGTCTACACCTAAATCCATATTCAAGCACTATCTGAGGAACAGTCTGTTGATACTCAGTCACCTGGAAACAAAAATCTCCTTCCCAAAAGGGACAGCTTTGAGCCAGTTCAAAAACCTTCTCCTGCATCTCCTCCACATAACCAGCTTCTGCACTGGCAAATTAAAAATAGATAATTTCTAAAAAAAAGTTAAGTTCAACCTTTCTGTTGTATTCACAAAGCACCAAAAATCCTGTTTCCTTTCTTCAGTCTGTTGGTGATTGTCTCTGTTGGGTCTGACACAGCACTTCTTTGGCATGGAAGGCAATGAACAATAACAGGAATTTGCATATCAAATTACAACATGGAAGGAGTCCTCTGATATTTTTTTCCTTTTTTCCTTTCCTTCCTGGCTTTTATTTTGTTCAGATTCCTTGAAGGAATACAAGACATTTTGGTAAGCCAAAAAAACTGAGGGCAAGAGGAGAAAACTAGACCACTATCAGACTAAACTGTATAATTATAATGGCAACGAGCCAAAGAAGATGCAACTACTGTCCTTTGTTCATCTACCCTTGTAAAGAGTAAAGAATTTGGTATGAGGAATTTACATTATTTTTCCATTTAGTTACATAAAATAACTGCATGTGTTTTGGTATAATGTATTTTGTTTTACACAACTTTAGAACCAAATAACATTCTGATCTATAATAGAAAACTTTTCCATACATCTGAAGAGATTCCACTGTCTCTACATCAGTTGTATTTTTGCCATATTCACTCAGTGGGTTTTTTTTAATTTTCCCATGACTATCTCAATTCTTGTGCAAATGAGAGACTAAATAAGAAAATGCTATTACTTTAGAAAGCTTATAATTGTTTTCTCCAAACAAAAGGAGAATCATATTTATTCCATGGTGCCATAAAGCAAGCCTTTTCTTTATAACTGTGTTTTCCTTTGTCCTGTAAAGATCAGAAGGCTGAATCTGAAGCACCAGTCCCCACATCTGGACTATTTTAAAAGGGGTACAGAAGTTATTTAATGGCATACCGTGCAGAAAAAAAGGAAACTCTGGACTTAACATGAACAAAACCACAGTACAGAAGGAAGAAACAATCAAGGAAAAAGCAGTAAAAATAATTCAGGAAACATTGATGATGAAATGTAGCCTAGATAAAAGCATACACAGATCATAAAGACAGAAGAGGTTCAAATTTATTATTTTTTAATTCTGATACCAAAACACTGATATGAGAGACATCTTGTCAGAACAAAAAGGCAAGTGGAGGCTAGTTTGAGCAGGGGAGGGCAGAAGCACAGATTCATAGAATTTTGTAAAAAACATTTACTGCTATAAAGAAAAATCTAATATTCACTGTGTATACCTGAATTATAACTTTTAAAAGGAAAATGTTTGAGCCACCTACCTGACAGGTGAATACATGGTAGGAAGAAAAAGTGAGAAAGTAAACAAGCTGTGCAACCACAATTAAGGAATGACTGAAAACCTTTCAGGTGGGTAAAAGCAGCCAAACCCAGCAAACACTAAATTTATTCTTGAACATGGAAATCATGACTGTGCTTACTTAAAGCAATCAGAGGAAAACATTAAGAAAAATAAAAAGGCTAAATAAGCAAGAGCATTAATTTTCACAGAATATTGAAGAAACCTCTACCAATTATTAACATCAGTCATTAATGTGTTTATTTCTGAAGAGCTAACCTGATTATTTGCTAGCATCAAGTCATTTGGTATGCCAAACAGAACAAATTAACTTATTAAGTAATTACCTTACCCAGTTTCATAAAATAATATTTAATATGGTGTTATTCACTCACCATAGTGTTTTTCCCTGAAATATTTTAAATAACTGCATTACCATTATTTTCCATCTTTCCAAACTACTTCGTTGAAAACACCTGGCCAAACTTAAAATTTACGTCTTTAATCTTTAAAATCTTCTCAGCCATGGACTTGAAATTGCTACACAAACCTTGGCATTCCCTTCACAGAAGTGTCACAAAGTTATTTTACCCACTTCCAAATGCAGTTTAACTTCTCCTTGGGAACTTGACCAGTGTTTGGAGGCAAGTCAACTTATTCCCCAGCAGGATTTGGAACAGGAAATTAATGCCACAGGCTACAAGCTGCAGGGGGAACTTTGCTTATGGATATCCTGAACCCATATTAATGCAGTTACCTTCACTATCTGGAGCCAGATTGTTTGGGTTTTGTCTATATTCTTTCTCAGTTCACCCACCATCGAGCACCCCTGCAATGTCTGTACAGAGGATAAAGTTCTGTTTTGAGCCTAATCACACAATCCTCTAAGGTCTCTACTTGCTCAGAGATCCTCAACCCAAGTATTTGTCGGGCGATTGGAGAGACGGGGTCTCCAAGGTTTGCATCATGAAGCAAATTTTACTGAACACACTGCTGGTTCACACACCTTTCAAGCATAACAACCATATCTATGTTTCTTCGTAACACTGCTTGACTGTGGGCTAGCACAGACTTGTACAACCCAAAAAATATACATACATACATGCATACACCCTGATCTCTTCCTCCTTCAGGGCCTTATCTCGACTTGCCAGGGCTTGTAGCCCTCCAGCACATCTACTTCTGTAATGAGTTCAGCAGTACTTTGAGTCCTGCTTCCCTGCTGTATTCCCACAAACATTGATCTGGTACCACTCTGTTTTGCTTGTGTTGCTTTGTAAGGCCACAATTCCAGTATTGTTCAACATGCAGCCACAAATCTGGAGTTACAGAATAAGGGCAGGTTGTTATTTAAGCAATGAAGGAATTTAATTGTTAGCTATGTGGGGGACAATAATCTCAGGCTTACAGGCAAGCAAATGCACATCAACTCAAAAATTTGCTTTTTAGAGGAAAAAGAAGTGGTGACAGAAACAATACACAGAGAACCTTCCATCAGGATATTTTCACTGCATGCACCAAAAAATAGAGAGTATTAAGAGAAGAAAGTGCAGGTATTCTCTCTGTTCCACCCTAGTCTATATTCTTTGTCTAAGCATACAAAAACTACCTACTCAATTTCTTCAGAGCTGAATATTAAGACAGCTATAAAAGAAAACAAATCTAAATGACTAATTAGTTTTCCAGACAGTCTGGAAGTGCAGAGGTAACTAGGAAAGAAAGTGAGTCTGAAAACTGCTAAACAAGTAAGGTGTATTATATGATCTTAACAGGCTGAAAAAGAACCACATCTAACCTGAAATTTGATTATATTTTTATTTTAGTAATATTTTTGGGTAATATGCTTCATTCTTTTCTGCTTGCTTTGTCTGACACATGCACAAAAACGTAGCTCTCATGTACAAACTGGAAGAGAGTAAGCATTAAAACCTACTACCAAACAAAGCACTAAAACTCACAGAGTTTTCTGCCCTGAGGCAAATAGGATATACTTAAGATTAATTTAAGATTATGCCAGATTAAAAAACAAAAAAGTTAAACATTAAGTAAATTGATGGAACAGAGAAGTGAAATGGGAAAGAAGAAGAAATAAATGCAACAGGCAAGTTTTTCCACAGGGAATTTCTTAGATCACGCGACAAAAATTGAAAAGCTTCCCAACCTTCTCAAAAGCACCAAAAAAGTTTTTAAAACTGAGTTCTAATAAATAACCTAAGGCATACTAGAGAGAGTTGCTAGACAGATGTTATAAAAATTAGAAACCAGCTTCATTTCCAAGTGATTGGAAATGTAAAGTTTATCCCAGTTAAAAGGAAGGGCCATTTTCTCCATTTGTACAGAAAATGCACAGGATAAAGTACTGCTAATTGAGCAGCATTATGAAGCAAAATGTTTGGACAATTGAGGAAAAAGCCTTAATCAGATTATAAATAATCCACAGAACACACTTACCGTATGCTGTCACTGTCCCAACATAAGGCCCATCAACTACATTTTTATTTTCTTCAGCTAATGCTTTGATGTATCTTTTGCTGAGGTCCAAAATTTGCTCACGCAGGACTGAACTGCTTTCATGCTGTGTTTGTTGCTGAATAGTAAAATGCAGAAGCATCATTCCCCAAATAAAACCAAAAGTCACCAGAAAAAAGCCAAGTTTCTGAGAGGACAGCTTCCATGGAGAGAATGCCATGATTCCCAACAGCTTCACACAGTTACTACAAAGGTTCCTAAAGCATGAAGCCAAACAGCAAATTCATGGTCCAGGTATATTTAAATATCACAGAGCAGGACTCAGTCTTATTCCAACTCCTTTGTCAACACATTTTCAGTATTTCAGTTCCATCCTGTTGAAAGAGGAGAGAAAAAAGCAGAGTTAGCACACCTGAAGCTTTTACTAGCCACACTAGGTCTTCCCTCTAACTGGTACAAACCAGGAACAGACAATATGCTTGCTTTGTAAATGTTTAATTTGCATGTCTCATCATTGTACTGTAGTAGCCAGAGCAAAAAGAGGCTGAGAAAAGCACTGGAAAGACAACAAAGCAGGAATGATGTGCCCGAGCAGGTGGAGAACACCTCACAGGATCTGGATCAAATTCCCTGCCTGTAGTGGTTTCTAAGCTAGATTTCAAAGTAAGGCTGCTGTTACATATTTATTTGTGTGTGTGCACGCAAAACTTTGCAATGTTGCCAGTGCAGCAATTTAAGACAATTCTCAGTGTAATTCAGTTCTCAGAAAACAAGTAATTTTAGCTGGCAGCGACACTGCTCGGAGTTCCTGGCAAGAGCTACAGCATATGGCTAGATAGGTGATCAGGAAATCAGACTCCCTCAGGGGTATAAAGAGGAAAGAAGAAATCTACATTATTTAAGCCAATACACTCTCCTGGCTTCCACTGCAAGCAGTTGGGAGGCTGGAATAATGTCCTGCTCCTGTGTGGCCTCTGCTGTGCATAGTTGCTCCTTATCCATAAAACATACTCCAACGAGGTTGCTCTTTGCAACTAAATCAAAACCAAAAACTTCTGAATGCTGCAACATGTCTTTTATACAGAAACTAATATTCTCAGAGCTTTTCATACACAAGGGAAAAAGAATTGTAATAAAGGCCTTCAAGATACAGTAGGACCAACTTTTCAATGTAAACTCAATTCTAAAACCTGGCATGAAGAATCCAAAGACAAGAAATGGTCTGTGATGAGAGTTAGAGGCAGGGTCTTTAGCTTAAAGTCCAACTAGAAGAGGGTTAATTAAAAGGTAATTAGGTGTAACCTATCATGTTAGAACACAGATTTGGTAAAATGTTATCCTTTTAACTTCATAATGCTCCCAGACAGGATTAGAGGACATAATGTTCCATTCTTTGCTTCCACAGATAATGCAGATGTTGCTCTGTTTTAATAGGATAATTACTCAGATGCCTTCTAGCAGTGCTCCCTGCTTGTTAAAATTCCCTACAGATCTTCTGCTTCCAGCTGAACCAAGAGTTCTGCAGCGGGACAGAAACACTTTTGGAGCACTTATCTGCAACATGTTTGAGTGTGGACATTTCCCAACATTGATTAAGATTGACTGTAGAAGTGAAGGTGCATTACTTAAACTAAAAGCAGGCAAGGCAGACACTGTCCCGTGCACTCACGCTGCTAAAAGAACACTCTGCAACCATCTCTTGCTTAAGCAGGAATGGGGTAGAGAAATTAATTGCAACTACACTGAAAAACATCATAAAGCCCTCAAGCTGGCTTTTTCCATACTGAAAATATCTCAGTAAAGAAAATGAACAGTCTCAACAGGGAAAATGAAGGACTCTGTTTAATGCTGCTCGACATAAATTTCAGTTAATCTTCCAAGAAATGGCAGGGAGAAATTTTACTTCTTTCTGTTTGTTTAACTATAGTCTTGAGATATTTTTGGTCTGACTGAATAGCAGAATATTGTTACTTCATTAAAAGCTCAAAGTGTTACAATTCTTCCACAATATTGGGTGCGATAAAACATAGAAAATTCCATAGTCTAAAACAATATCATGACTTTAAAAAGAAATCTAAAATGTTGAAGATAAACTCCCTTAGTGACTTAATTTCAAGTAAGCATTGACAGCATCCTCTACAGCAATAAGATCTGTGGTTAAACAGTCAATATTTCTTCCTCAATTATCACTTGTTTGTGAAGCAGAAAACACTGTATCAGGAAGTAAACCTATCACCACCTTATTTTAGCAGAAAAGTGCTAATGATTGTTTATGACTAGCTGTTTAGGGAGGAAAAAACCTCTGAACATAATTAACATTAAAAACAGCAATTAAAAGTGCAAGTATTTCACAGTTTTCTTTTTAAAGTTCTAGAACAGAAAGATGGTATAAAGAAACAGCGTAAATACACTGAACCATGAGAATGATTTCCTTAAAGAGGTGTGGACTTTTCTGTTCTATGTATCAACAGAAAAATAATCTTAAATCCACTTAAAAACTGTAAGAAGGTAGATAGCAAATATTAAACTTTTGCCATGAGAAAGGACTAAAATTCATTGACAGATGGAAGAATGGCCCCCACTATTTCAACAAACAAGCACAAAACCCCAAACCCAAACATCACCCACAAGCCCTATTTTTCCTCAAGCAATTCCAGTGGCCAGCAAATTGATGAGTGCCCAACAACATGTACTTAACTAATTAACTTTACAGCCCTGCTGGTGGCCATGGAGGTTTATAAAGTGCACAGCAGAAGCCCTGTGCTTCCCTGAGCCTCCATGGGCAGCTGCAGTGACTTTGGTATATACTTAATCCCAGATTTGACAGCTGTCAAGGACTGCAACACAACTATTCCTCAGTTAATGATCACCACACACCTATAATGAATCATTATTTGGTACCTAAGTGGACAATGGACAGCAAATATCAAGGGGTGATGTGGAATGCATGAAGACAGCAGCACAGAAATGTCTCAGTGTTTTTCTGTTTTGACAGGAAATTAATAACTGAACTGAGCAAGAGCTGAAGCAATAAACACACATTTGTCTACTGTAATCACTGATGGATTTTGATTGACAAGTTATCTCTGCCCACACCAAGTAAGACATCCCAAAACTTCAGGTGGTGGTGCATTTCCCTTATTCTCCTGTACATCTTATTGATGTTCCAAAGGAGGTCATCCTGTTAATTACTGTTAAGGCTTTTTCCCAGTCTACTCTCCAAATGCACATATCTAAAGAGGATATGGACAGCCGTATTTGTTTGTGCCTCTAAAGAATGCCAGGTGCCTTTTTTTGCAACCACTCCCCACCCCTTTTTTAAGCCTTGGAAAGATGTGGTCCCACTCTAAGATATCTCTTAAAATAACTCCAGCACCCTCTGGAAACTGGATGTTAGAGTTGTGAGTTTGTGAAACAGTTAGGAAGGTAATTCCTCCTGACTTAGTCACAGCAGTTAATGTACAAAAACTAAACACCAAGTGTGAAAAACAGGATGAAAGTGAAAGGATACACAAGGCAAGAACACCTCCAAGGAAATAAACAGCATCTTTGTTATTTCTTTCTCAAATTCAACTCTAACCAGCCAAAATCCCACCACAACTGAAACAACATTCTGCGGGGTGGTAGGCAGGTGTTTGGGTTTATTTTTAAACAGAGTAGTTACAGCTTCTGTGAAAAACATAACAACAATTTACAACTCAACTGCCCCTACCCTGAACAAAAATGATTCACACATTTCTTTGAGAAAGGGCTAGCCTTACACCCATTTACACATAAGAATTTTAAAAGACTTAAAGTACTATTATATAGCTTCATTAGAAACACTTTTTCTTTTCTGTATTTAATGAACTGCTGTTCAACAGCTGGTCAATTCACTAGCTAGAGAGGATAACATCACCATGCTGATGTCACTGCTACAAAAGAAACCTCACACTGTAAACAATCATCTCAGAGAAGGACCCTAATTAAAGCGATCAGTTTATCTGGGGCACAAACCACACATTTCTCAGCATTTTAAGATTTTACTTTTTTTTTTTTTAAATGCTTAAAATAGAGTACAGACAGCTCAAGTGAACAGATTTTGGCGACACATATCCACATATTCCTCTTCACTGTTTAAGAAGGAGAATTAATCATCTACAAGAGATTAAGCAAAGTCTCTTTATACGTATGTACATATACACAGCTTGATATTCTCTGTCCAATCTGTACCTACATTAGAAATGGTACTTAGGGCAAGCTTGGAGCACCACTATCCTCAGGATACTCAGGATTAAATCAGGATACTCAGGATTAAACTCTTCATCAGTTGAATGCATCATTCATCAGTAGCTACAGAGTTCTAAAACCTTAACTGTCTGTAGCCAAAGCAGAAGCTTTTGCACTCATAAAAATGGCAGCTTGAGTGGTATTTAATGATTAGTTTGTTATAAACTCCAACATAAGCAACCTTACACATCAAGACTAGTAAACAGCTTAGAAGTATTTTTGTACCATATGGCTGAGTAAAAATAATAGTATTGCCACTGCTAGGAAAAGGCCTGTGTTCCAATGCCACATGTGAAAATTCTGGCCTCTTACGCTTACGAAGTTATTCTAGGAATAACTGTATGAGCTAGAGCTGGGTACCAGGTGCCTCTTGTTACAGCAAACAGCTTAGCTATAAGAACCAAGGGCTGGAAAACACAGGCACAGGCTGAAAGGAGAGGCCCAAAATTGTGAGTTACTCAGTGATGGTCAATTACTAGTCAGTGATGAGATGGAACCTTGAATTTTGGAAAAAAACCTGCTTTTCTTTTAACAGCAGCAAATGCTGAAAAAGGAGGCATAGTATGGCTCAGCAACAAGTAAAGGCACCAGTGACAGGCCCATCAGTGCTAAATCCAGGGCACCAGCTCTGGTACCCTCTGCACGTGATTTATAATGAAACTTTTACAGACTAATTGCTTTGACCATGCAGTGGTAATGACCAGGAATGAGTAAAACCCAGCCTTTAGTAACTTGTATTGTCAATGAATGTCAATCTACCCAAGTTCTGTTATAAATTTTCAAGCTGATTTGTTTCATCAGCCTTCTAAACCTTCAGTCACAGCAATTTCTCCTTTCCCTCTTAGATGTATCCATCCAGACACTAACAATGTGTATTCAGATGCAGCCTCAGACTCTGCACAGTTATTCATCACAACCAGCTCCAAGAGGTGCTCTTCAACCCCTCACATGAGGATCCTAATGAAAATGCTGACCTGTTTTCCAGACTGTTTCCTGAAGAGGGCAAGCTGCCCTTCTGTTTGCTACTGTTTGATATTGTAGAACAAGTTGTTACAGACCAGCCAAGGACAAACACCAAGATGTGAACCTCCTCTATTCTTACCAAGGGCAGGCTAACCTAAAAGGAGATGATAATTCAAGTGTGAAGCCAGTGGGCAGCCAGCACACCAGAGCTACAGCCAGCAATCACAGGGTGAGTGAAAACACCTGCCCTCATCCCAGACCTCCTCTGCTAAGGGATGCCAGGAGTCAGGCTTCATGCAGAAACTGCTGCAATATGTCCTAGAAGGGATAGGCAATCCTCTAAAACCTCTTCTCCAGAGTAATGAGTCCAAACTGGGAGTGCTACATTTTAAGAGTTTAAGCCAGAAAAACTTCCAGTATACATAAACTAGAATCCCAGGCTGATGTTAACCACAGTCCCTACTGCAGCTGTATTGCCTAAACAGATGTGCACTATACCCCAGCCGAATGCAAACTAATGGATTTCCTGGTATTGCAGTTGTTTATTCCTGTGGGAATATCCCAGCAGATGTCCCACCCCAGTTGGCCAATCTGTGTTCTGAAACAGTGCAATCTGTGCTGTGATTGTGAGATGTTGGCTTCCCTCAGTTCTTTTGGAGACTCAATCTACCTTTCCTTCTCTCAAACTACAGCATTAACAACAATAAGTTACGGCTTCTACTTAATGCAGGCAAGTGAAATCAAAGAACAGTCACATGCTCTGTTGGTAGAAGAAAAGAAAGGATCAGGGAAGAGAAAAAGAAGTCTGATTTCTGATAAGATTACTTGCATTTAGACATGATGTGTGCTCAAGTGTCTTTGTGCCACACACATTTTGACTCCAGTACTGACATTGCAGTTAATTAACCAATGCACTTAGGAAATACACTCCATTAACATTAAAGCATCCACACATCTAAACAAAAGTTAGGGGCCTCACACTGAGTGTTCAGAAGCAGTTTAGCTGCTGTTCAGCCACTGACCATGTCAAATGCATAAAGCAGAGGTCAGACAGCAGGACAACCAAAGGCTGAATCCACACCTGCTCAGTGTGCCAAGGGCTGTATCCTGCCTAAGTGGGTCACAGAAACAAAAGAAGAAACTTCATTTCAATAGTTCAAGTCATAAATTTGAAGCCACCTCAAAATATTTTAGTTAATATTAAAATAAACTTTCTTCATTCAGTTGGGGTCAGTCCAATAAAAGGCAGAAGTCTGATAGAAAAGCTGATAGAACATCCTGGAAGAAGTAGAATCATGCCAGCAAAGCTGATCATACTAGCTCAGATCTGCAAGTCCTAGGTCTAGAGGAGGGCTTCCAATTGGTTGAAGCTGTACATATTCCCTACACACCTCACAGGCTCCTCAGGAAGAAGAGGCAACTGAAAAAATCATGCAACTATACCAGATTTATGCACACTTTTGCTAACTACACATATTATAATTTATGTTCCTTAATATAGAAAATAAATGCATGAAACCATTTCCCTTAACTGTATTATGGAGTCTTAGTTTTGCTGTTTCTTCTGCTGCTCAGTTTTATTTTCAGTGATGTTTCTGCCAACCCATTCTCTTCTAGCTGACAGATGTCACTGCGTCTTCTCGCTCACCACCCCTCTACAGCTGATGTGGCACCATGTACTGTGCCTGAAATGGCAATTTGGGATGCAATCCCATGAAGTGAGAAAAGCAAAACAACACTGGGTCACAACAGAAGCAGCAGGACAGATGGACTGAGGGAGAGTTAGAGTATAAATACTGCAGGTTTGGGGTTTTTTTAGGTTGGGGAGGCATGTTTGCTTTTGTGCATGTGCATGTAGTACAAATTGGCAGGAGGTGGTGGGATGAAAGTTGAAGGAAGGGAAAGCAGTCTCTGATATGGTGCCATAAAAACAAGTAAATTTTCATCTTGAGCAAGCAGCTTGCCTTCACTTTCAAAAATAAATTCCCCCACTTAGAAACAATTTGGGTGGCATCCCACCTTAATTCCCCCATGCGGGTCTGTGTTTTCACAGAGCACTCTGAAGTGTTTCAAATTTTCTACCTAGCACACCACTTGCTGTAGTTCAGTCCTACAGAAATTAAACCATCTGATGTTCTTCCTTTCATGCTGTTTGCTTACTGTGATATTTCAGGGAGGAAAGAGCAGAAAAGGAAAGAACATAACAGATAAGGGGAAAAAGGATTAGAGGAAAATCCATAAGGAAAAATCCTTATGTATTGGAATCCTTATGGTACATACACTGTTTACTGATTAGAAACACTCCAGGCAATGCATTTAAGAACTTAATCACAAAACAACCTGATCTTTTTCCAATAAACTGAAAGAATATTAGGACTAGGAATAGGACTTCAATGAACTTCAGAAAATCAGAAATGTTCCTGACCTTGAAAAGAAGTGTACATTTTTACTGCCACTTACAGTCTAAGGATGGGGAATATTAATAACCTTAGTCTTGCTGCTGCGTTAAAACCACATGCCCAAAATAGCATTTTCTGGCTGAAAAGAACATTTTGGAATGTCAGCATGTTGACCGATAGACTAAGAAATAGTTTTTGGTTTTTTCTGGGTTTTGGTTGGGTTGTTTTTTTTTTTTGCAAGAAAGTAACTTACAGAGCCTGAGAGCCCCAGTATATACATGAAAAATCCCTAAAATCAGTGAAAAACGTACCCACGAGACATGCTTTCATGGCTTCAGGAGTCTCTGAAGCCCACTGCACAAACAAACCTTCAAGCTACTTCATTAATTTTAATGAGTTTTAAAAGTAGGACTCATGGCCAGTAAGCTTTATCATATTTCTAATGTGGATAAAGTACATACATTTTTCTCCTCTCCTCACAAGTTGCCTTGGTGAAAGGCTAATATATGACATCCTCCCCTGTCATTCTCAAGTTTTACATTTGACATTCATCCTTTAAAGGACAAAACCATGGCACCTGCAGAGAAGCAGTGCAGCTTTTTAGATCACCTGGATGATCTCCAGTCACAGGCAAAACATCCTCAGATCCTACTCAGCAATCCCATGTTCTGGTAATGCTCTCCCATTTCTTTAGGGCACAGGGTGTCTATGGCAGCAAGAGCTGCAAGCATTGCTATGAACTTACCCAGAAAACTTTATTTATTTTTAATGAATAACAAAATTAACTTCAGCTTATAATCAAAGCAACTAAATTATGAGGCACTCTGAGAACAACTAAGTTTATTATATAGAAATTGGATCCATTAGCTCATTTCTTGCATCAAGCTGATACTCCAGGCTCCAATCTCACCCACTGCTATTAACCACAAATCAGCCTGTTACATCACATCTTGTGGTCTGTCCAAGAGGAAAAACAAGCAACTCTCAACAGGAGCTCTGTCCAACTCTGAGAAGAAAGTCAAAACCCTCTTTGTATTCAGCAAGCAAGCTCTCATCAATGTGGATGCCCAGCTATCACCCCCTGTCAAATCCATGGTCAACACACTAAAATGTGGCCTTCAGCAATTGTGCTGGACCCCAGACAGCCAGCCAAACATAAATACAAGTTCTAAGGAAGGATCCAAACATGTTCATGCTCGAAATGCTCACTCTACACCTCACTGAAAGGTTTTAAAAAATAGAAAACAAAGAATTTAAGTACATCTGTGTAAGAGTAAACTTTCTGGAATTTTCTACCCTTTGCTGGGAATTGTAGATAATCAAAGCAAAAATAAATTCTCATTAAATTTGGTTTAAATTAATTGCTGCTACAGGATTCTACACACAAACTTTTTGCAAAGGACCAAGGGAAAAGACAACAGTCATATTAAAAATAGAGCAAAGCAGAAATAAATTTATAGAAAATTTTTATGTGCATGCTATTAAGCAAGTGCATATCAGATCACAGGGAGGACAAAAAAGGTAAACAGCTAAGCTGAACATTAAGTAAGTCTTCAGAAATATTTATCTTTTGCTGCTTTAGAATTTCTTGAACTTGGGTCAAAGTATAACATTTCTTCCAATGGATTTGTTCTTGGCAAGCATGTTGAACACATTCCAGCTTATGTGGCTAGACAAACGGCTGAAAGTACAAGCTGCATCTCCAGAGAACAAAATTTAATGGAATTAAAATTTCAACACTGTCACCTGTTTGGAAGCAACAGTGCTGCTGATTATTCCATCACTCTGCATTTAGGACCTTTTCTTTATTACTGAAAGGATGAAACTGTAATTTGTAATCGAACTCAAAAGTTACTAGGGCACCAAAATATTTTAACCTCTTTCCTGCATATATCCTGTTGCTTAACACTGGTATTTTTCAACAGCTGATACCACCAAAGATCAGAGAAGGACTTCTAATTGAAATGAAAGAATGAAAACTGCCAATGTGTCTTATTTCTTTTTGTAAGGAGAAACCATTTGTCACACAGAGATGTCAGAATATTTAATGGATATACATGAAGTACTCTACATGTGCAACGGAGCCCTGTTAGAAACTTACAGTGACAGAAGACAGAACCTTATAGCAAAGGGCTTGAAAGTAATGTTAGAGGAAACATTAGACAAAAGTTTCACTGCCTACACAGTTCTGATCCATTCAGCCATAAGAAAACAGTAATAACACCAGCTTTCACAAAAAAACCCTCTGCACATGATTCTCATAATGCTGTTAAGAATTTTAGAGCTTTGTGAGAAAATACGACAAATACTGAATGATGTGGCCACAACCCCAACAGTATTTTCAAGGGACAGCCAGGTGAGGGCAAGCATCACCACAGTCTATCCTGTCACTGACTGTAACCACTGCACTGCTGGGAGAGCATCAGCTTTCCAGTCATCTGCAGGACCTAATAAGCTACACAAGTTTCCCTCTGCAAACGAATGAGCTGTACTTAGTTTATCACAGGGCACAACTTCTGAACTATTTTGAGTAGGTGGAAAGCAGCCTCCCCTCTTTCAGCATCCCTAGACAGCTGTAGAACAACTTGTACTGGCAAACTCTGAGGAATAGCTCTGTTTCAGCTGTAGCTCTTACAAAGCTAAATGGGGAAAAAAAGAAAGAAGTGACGTGTAGAAAACAGCCGGCACAGGCAGCATAAGGAAAATGAATTAGTAATAGGACTTTGTGGTTTCTCTCCAGACTACTGCCAGGCAGGGAGAGGCAGGACAACACACAACCCCATGACCATGATAAAAAATAATGTGAAAATGTCCTAGCAAGCAGCACAGGTTTCTGATCTGATGTTCTGCACAACACAGTACTAAAGGATGCTCACAGAACCCCCTGAGCGCTCCTCATTGCTTATACCCAGTCATTAACAACAATGTTCCTCTTTTCAGCCTCTCTCACTCCCAGGTTTTCAGGTTCTCTAGGTAGTGATTAGCTACTATCAAAAAAGCTATTTCTGCTGGTTCTGGTCCACAGTGCAGTAATGGCTCAGGTAATGAACTTTCTTTAATGCCTTTTTATAAATAATCCTAATTACTAGAAAGGCCTCCTTTCCAAAGCATGCTTTGTTTGAAGCTATTATCAATACTCCCATTTAAGGTTTGGTAGCAAAAGTAGCTTCATTTTCAGTGCTGAAAGCAAACCTCTGTTCCTCTTCTAATGCAGTTTCGAAGTAAATGTACGTTAACATCTTGGAAAACTTAATTATTTACAATATTGAATGCTTGAGTAGTCATGAGATTCCTCTTCCTTCTCCAAGGTTCTAGGTAAACTCGATTAACGCCCTTAAGTAAATCTGAATTCTGTCTTTAATATACATAGAATCACAACTTCGGTGTTGAAATCTCTATTTATGTGAGCAAATACCACAACAGAACACGAGCACATCTGCAAAAGAACCCAATAGGTTTAGAGGATGTGACATTCGCACCAAAAGCATTTCAGCTCAGAGGTGTGGGTGTCAGTACTGGGAGGAGGTGCTGTGGATTGTATCTAATCTGGTTTTAAAGAATAAACACCAACAGTTCAAGGACATCACTTGCATTCCTGGAATATTTTCATTACAGAGCAACTCAGTTTGTGGTCTCCAAGAGTACTCCATTACGTGCGTGTATCTATATCTGTATATATATCTATATCTCTAAGTGTTATTAGCAGGTTATCAGGTCACTTCCAAAAGCATGCCTCATGCAAACCCATGTTTGAGCACACGTTAAACTTCTCTGAGCTACCATAGATATGCATCAAGAAAACTGCCAAGGAAGTAAACTCATAAATCAATTGCCTGTAGTTGTTCTCTCAATAACATAATGCAATTTGTAATGTTAATGGTGAAAAAGATACACAAACCCCCTATCACTTCCTTTACATGCATTTTGGTTATAGATCAGCACACAATTGCAGATTTACTAAGAACATACTTGAAAACAGTTCAGCTCATGCATGAATGAGCTTTTTTATCCGAAAGGGTTTCTTGAGTTCCTGCAGCTCTGCATCCTGCTAAGTCTGCCCACACCAGGCATTCTCCCTTCTACAGCCCCCTAACCATTGCAACAAAATGCAAATACTGCAAAGATGAATACCAGTTCAGGTTCCTGCATTTTATTTTTTTCCACCTCTCTTACTTTTTTCTTATTCCCTATCTTCCCTTACTGTAGAAGCAGAAGCTTTCTCAGCCAGCTACTGATTCACAGAGAGCTTGTAGAAATTTCATCACCGATCTGACTGAAATTCCAACAGGAATTGGAAGTATGAAGGATGAAACTGGATGACTGGAAGAGTCTTGTTTCATTGGGAAATCGCAACCAGAATAAAATCAGAGGCAGAAATTTTGTATTCCTGCATTCTAGGTGCAACAGATTACAAATAAATAATATTATCAATAGGAAAGCAGAGCTAAGCTCTTCCTTTTAATTATGAGCAAGAACTTGCAAATGTCATCAGCATTTCACTGATGCAGTAATAGATGAAATTTCAGGATAGCAGATAGGAGACCAAAGTTGTAGAGAAAACAATAGGTAAGCTTGAAAATCTGATGAGTGGGGAAATCACTGTAAGAAACACAAAGTATTAAGCTGGTAAAGAAATTAATAGATGAGGAAGGGGGAAGAAAAAAAATGCCCTGAGTGAAATGTGGTAAGAAAACATCTAAATGCAAGTCTAAGAGAGTAAAGGAAATGATGTTAAGCAGATGAAAAGGTACTAAATAGAGCAGCCTGACAGACACGGGCTACACAAAGTGAATAGCTGAACACATCAGGTCAGGCAAGACCAAGAAAAGACAGAACATGAAATAATGCTAAATCAACATTGTGAGTGATTTGCCAAGAGACACAAAGGCGACTATGAGTGCAAATGGCAAAGCATAACTAACGCATTTCCATACACAAATAGGACCTTAACTACTGATAGAGGGAACAGTTTGCTTATCAAAAGTCATTGCTATCTCCTGATACACTGCAGCTGCTAAAACTTCCATCTTGAGTGAGAAACAGGTGGAGCTTTTAGTTTATGAGAAAGTCACAGATCGTGAATAGAACCTCAATATCAATACCTCCTTTAAATAAAATATTTCAGATAACGGGAATGTTGTTCAGATGGACTATTCCTCAATATTACCATTAGTCTTACCAATATATCAACTTCACAAAAAAATTAACTTCTCATAGGGTCAGCTCTCTATGTAATTTATCTTCCAAACACTTGCATCGATTCAAACCATAAGGATCCCGGTCTTAGTAAATAGGGTTTGTTCCACTACATATATATACATTCATGAGTATAAAAATTTCTACAGCTTTCAGTATTTCTCAGGGACAAAATGTAACATTATCTTTGCATAAAACATTATGGGTCTATGTAAATGTTGCTTCATAGGCAGTAAGAGAATTCTGGAGACAGACGGTAACAGGAAACAAAACCACAGACACTGCAAGAACATTTTCAAGATCTACATGCAGGATGATGAAAATATTTGGCATAAATTACATATTAAGCATTTACAACTCAAGAAGTCGAAGGTCTAGGGTCCCACTAATTATTAAATTAGATTGGTGAACATCATCCCACGTCATCAGTGACAATTCAGAGTAACACTTTCAAATGTTCCAAACCAGCCATCCTCTTTAACATCTTTCACAGACAGAGAAACACCACATACCCACACAGCTAACCACAGGTGACAGAAGAGACAGAACTAAACATCCTTTATAGACTTTGGTGATTTCCATTAGTTCCTCCACATTTATTTTGAGAATGAATTCCCCTCAAGGCTCTGACAATGCATAATTAATTACATTTACTGACACTGAGGTTAGAACATTAGTCAAGTGTTGCCATTTTAAATATTGCACAAGAGTGCCATGAGGCTGTTTTGATACTATGAAATCTGAAGATGTCCAAAAGAGATGTTTTTAAACCCAACCTTTACGCAGATTTTTACAGGAGTCACCTGGCAGCTCTGTGTCTGTTACTAGCACACCACCACCTCCCAGCCCATGTACTCCCTCCAAAATTTGTATGCATTCACTTGATCAGGCTTTCAAATTGTACTTTGCTAACAACAGAAGGTTGGTAAACATGCTTCATCACCAGCAGCCACCCTATAGGTCTTGCACTGGGACTCATCCACGTTTCAACAGGTGGCTGCGTAGTGAGTGTCAAGCAAAGAAACACTCCCTTGCATAACACCCTTTTTGCATTTTTATATAAGCACAAACCAAGAAGCACATACTGCTAGAGAACAAAATGATTTTGCTGCATATCAGATTTTTCAAATCTGGTAAGATTTACTTAAACATGATTTCAATATCTCATCTTGCTCTCCTCCCCTTCTCTTAACTGCCATCTAAACTTCAAACTCCAAATACAACAAAAGAATAACCCACCAAATACTTGGTACAGTTTTGTAGAAGCAGAAATTCTAATTATTTAGTTTTTAAGTATTATAATGCACTAGAGACAAAACTTCATTAGAAAAAATATCTCATTCTTCCCTGAAGGTCAGCAATTTCTGAGGCAACTCTCAACAGATAAATAAGAACACTTTCATCACTTTAGAATAATAAATTTAGTGGGACAAAAAAAAAAAATCAATACACAACATATATTGCATATGTGTATATAGTGATTAAAGAAAAAAATCCCATACAGGACTTCTTACAAAATCTGCTTTACAAAAAGAAAGGAGAGAACCATCTTTCAGATGGCAGGATAATGAAAAAAAAATAAATTATTTTCCCCCACTTGAGTCAACATTTCTATCTTTTAAGATGACAGGGAGAAGGAAGGAGTTTGAAGGACAAATCAGGAACCACAAATAACCCAGATCTAACATTAGCAGTGGGTGAAAGATAAATGCCTAAATAGTTTTATGAGCAAAACTGAAGTGACATTGCGAACACTGCAAGCAAATAAACATCAGGAAGATTAAAAATGCAAGCAAGCAAGACTTAGAGAAATGTCAGCAAAACCACTAGCAAAAAACCTCCCCACACTACAGCCAATTCCATGGAAGTAATTTTTAAAGAACAAGAGCAGAGACTTTTTCCCTTTCAAAAAGAGAAAGGTACCAAGACATCCAACAATTTTTATTCAAGAACCTTGACAAGAATTTTTTTGACTTAGTGTTGCGTACACTACAAAAAAATAGTCATTCACTGAATTAACTCTATTTTAAATAAAAATATATTCACTAACATTTTCTATTCTTCCTCCTTCACTCTAGTATTTTTTTATTGCAATTTGACAAGAAAGTTTTGGAAGCTCAGGTTTGGAAAGAATATTAAATTAAATACCTGCTCTGCAATTTTTCAAGAAAAGCAGGGACCAGCTAAAACAGAGTAAAACAAAACCCAAACAAAAAAAGAATGGAGGCAAAGAAGAAAAGTAGCAACCCCTAATTTTCAACAAAACACATTGCCTTATGCATCATTTACAACAACATAATAATTAAAATAAAATAAAATTAATAAAATTCTTAAAAAGGTAAGGCTGGTTACAAATTCCAGTGACACAGACAAGACATTCATCTCCATTTGACCTAAGCTTTCGATTAAAGCAGGAGGGAAAAACTAGCTTATCCAGCAGTATTGTTAAGGGCTAAATTGTCAAGAGGTTTTAAGTCAATATATTAAAATGAAATGACAAGGACATACCACAGCTCAAGTAACACATATGTGCGAAATAATATAAACATAGAAATGCAATTCCTGTGAATCACAAAAGCCCCACAGTCCTGACCATATTTTTCACAAGTCAAGTTGCAATCCTTATGTGTATTTTTCTGTCTGGAAAATCAGATTCTAGGTACCTAAATACATCAAACTGGACAATACAGTATAGGCCACAGAACAACAAAAGAAATTAAAAAAAGAAAGGAAAATTACCACAGCTCCCTCCTAGCCAATGCTGAGGTACATAGTGAACACCTCCTATGATACAGAAAGGGTTTTTAAAGCCAGACCTACCTCTCCAGACCAGTATTTGCACTGCAGTAAATCCTACTCAGGGAGTAGGAGACCTTGGTCTCTCTGATAACGAGGACAAAGATCTGTCCCGTGCCCAGCAACCAAGCCATGCAAAAAGAGGACGAAACCAAGCTCAGGAAGTGTTGCCAACAAGAGTGAGTGTCTCACTTCCTTTTTGTCCTGTGGTCATTCTAGAAGAGATCTGGGAACGGTCAGGCTTCGCTGAGATTAAAGGGAGATTTCTCTCCCGTGTTAGGGAGGAGGAAGGCAGAAAGCACAAAGATGTTTTTCACAGAGCCTGTCTGCAGACAAACCCGCCGTGGGCAGCACGTGGCCCTGGGGGAGGTGGGAAGCAAACCCTGCTGGGGGAGGAGGATGGGGACAGGGAATGGAAAGACGAAATGATGCTGCTTCAGTGGGGGAACAGGAGGGGAGCAAAGCAAAGGGAACACGGTCAGACCGGTGTGCACAGGAAAATGCAGAACTCCAGGGAGCTCCCAGCACAGCCAGGCCAGAGAGAAATCCTTTTACACGAAATTGAGATTACAAAGGGGGGAGGTGTGTTTGCCTGTTAAAACATTTATGCTACATGACAGGATGAAAATGGCTATACTTCAGAGAAAGTGTGTCAAAACTCTGCAAGACTCATGCTTGGGGGTTTCCTGCCTTTTTTTTTTTTTTTTAATATTCTCACTTTCAAACTTTGGAAACAGGCTGATACTGTGACTAGGAAAGACTGGGAATGAAAATGATGTCAAGAACATGAAGTTTGATTTATTAGCTTAACGGAGGCTTACTGCACAATATAGGAATTACATGCAAGACTATGTCATTGCAAAAATAATACTAATTTACAGGTTTTTTCTTAAATAAAAAAGCTCTGTTACTATCCACAGTTAATCACTATGACTATTAAGGAGTGAGAAAAAAATCTGAATCTCTGCCAATACGAACATTTTCCTTTACTACAGAAGTGTGCCTTAAATGGAAGTAACACAAAGAAAAATAAGGGGGTTTTTGCCAGTCATGCCAGATGACTGTCAATAAAAGAAATGCTCAGAATTTGTTAGCAGTTTCTAAAATATTTTTCCTTCTAAATTTCAAAGAATTGATGTCTCAGAAGTATCTACAGAAGTGTTGTTTTTATTTTAAAAAGGCTTCCTTTTGCATTTATCATTAAGACTTTCAAGGCACGAAAGGTCCCCTTCGTGAATTTTAATGTATCCAACAGGTTAAAGAATCCTAGAGAGATCCTTCATGTTATGCAAAGTACTGTCCTTGAAAGTTTTTGTTGTTCTACCCTTGAGCCCACAACATTAGGATTTCTTTTAATTAACCGAGAACTATAGGACAAGTGCTTAAAAAAAAAAAAAAGTCACTTTAATTATGGCAACTGTCAACAGCACAGCAAGAATTTTAAAGAAATCTCAATAAATATGCAAAGAGCCGTCTCAGAGATTTATGAACACGCCCAAATACCCAACTCCCACAGCACTTAATGAAACACTCCTGGGTACTCCTGTAGGTGTTTGAACACCTTCTACAAAGCAGACTGGGGGTAGGGCTGAGCATAATTCACACCTGTAGTCCCCATCAACGTCAGTGTGGTGTGGTGGGCTTTTGGCACCTCCAGAAATGCCCACACATTTAAGTCACTTCTGATTATCTCCATCTGTGCACATTTATTCCTGTACAAAATTATCTCATCTCTGTTTATAGTTTAAACCTCAAGCTCAGACCTCGGGCTCACACATGGAGACAGGAATACTAACAGCAATTTATAAAAGAGTAGGAGTGAGGTTGGAATTTTTCAGCACCAGCTTATTTCTTCTTTCTCCCTCCCTGCATCCTTCTTAATGTGTTAAAGAGGGAGGGAAATAAAAAAAAAAAATCTTCAGGATTTGGAATATTATACTTGCTACATTTAGACATATAAATCATAGCTGTAATTTTCATTTTCTTATTCATGAGAATAAGAAAACTTTGAGATTTGAATACTGGTACTGAAAGTTATCTTTTCAACCACTCTTTGTGATTTGCCTAAACTTGGAAAAAAAATTTAGAGACCTGCAATTTAAGCTTTCCATATTCCAAATTTTCCTCAAAACAAGAAATCAAAGTTTACAGCTCTGCTTTTTATATTGTACCAGTTTAGCACCTGAATTTAAGATACTTTTATAGCAGTGCATTTTATATGTTATGAATATAAATACCTTCATAATCAATATTATATATTTATAAAATAATATACAGTATATTTTAGAGAAAAGTAGACTAATATATAAATATCCTTTCTCTTCAGATTCTTCTTCATTCATTATACATATATATATATATAGGTATATGTGAAGTCATTTTCCAGCACCTGACTTTTGAGAGGGTGGTCAAAATCAGTTTAATTGTGGTATTCAGGAAAAAACTTCGTTGGTTCAAGGACTATCTATTCCCATAAAAAGTGTGTATATTTAGTAAACTCTTTCTTGGCATCATCTTCAGAACATTCATATTAACAGATGGAATAAGAATGTGGCTCATAGGCAGGACAGACTGACCTTCCAGGACAGGACTCATTTAACCCACAGGCAGATGGGACAGCAGAGTTTAGGAACACTGCACATTTCTGTCTCCAGTTAGTTCAGAAAAAGTTTGTCTAGGTCAGTCACTCAAACCTGAAGACCTAATAGTATTACAACTTCCTCAGGTCCAGCAGAATCTAAATTAAACACAGACATCACAGCCAGGACTTGTGCACCAAAACGCTGGGTCCCCTGCAAGGGAATTTCTTGCTGTTTCTGGAGTTCACATTGCTAAGAAACCTTCATGAACACAGCACAAGCCTGGTAAGGACCTGCAGAGGCTGCAGCAGGCAGGCACTGCTGCTGTGCTCCCTTACAACTCATCAGCATTGCACAGCTGATGGCACAGGGACAGTGACAGCCCACAGGGACCCGGCCCAGGCTGCAGTCAAGGTAAGGAGCAAGAAATGAGAAGACAAACCTTGGAAAGCCTTTTATCCTTTGCAAACTGAAGTAGATTTAGTGAACAGTAGGAGCAGGTGAATGGGTTATCACTGACAGGGTTGTCAAGCACTGGCACAGGCTGCCCTGGGAAGTGGGGGAGCCACCATTCCTCAGGGATGGATATGTCACATGGATGTGGCTCTTAGGGACATGGTTTAGAGGTGAACTTGTCAGTTAAAAAAAAAATAAATCATCAGGGCTTGCAGCACTTTAAGAGGGAATAATTTCCATCACTCCAAAATCCATCTAAGTGATGCTACTCAAAGTGAAAGTGCATTCATTTACAGTACAAAGATGATGAAAACTACTATAAAATCACCTCCACTTACACATTTTTGTTCCTTTTTTCTTTTTTTTTTAAAGTAGTGAAAGTAGCAGATAGTTTCATTTAGGAAAATAAAACATAATATACTGAGTGGTTAACCCACCCACTAAATGCACTTAAGTATCTTTTATAAAAAGACCATTAACAATGCACCTTTGAAGAAGTAAAAGAAACAGTTTGACCCCAAACCAGCATTTGTCTCTTTACATTTCTGTTTTCAGCACTGTGTCTGATCTCTCCATCACCCTTAACCCCTACTGCAGTGCCTGGCAATGACGCATTGTTGCAGCCCTGCAAAGTGACTGAGCAACTCTTTCAATTTTTGTTTTTGACCAAAACTACATTCAGCTTCTGAAAAAAATCATTCATTGGGCTGAACATGAACATGGTGTTTCTCAGTACAAAAAGGGTCCTTGTTTTCCAACACCTGTTAAGTGGTAACTTGCATAAAAGCAAGACTACTTTTGACAGTGTAGGATTTCATATCCCGCTTTTAAAATGGCACCTGACCTTCCCTTGCTCCTCCTAAGTATTTAATTGCCTTAGTCTACTGACACACTGAGCCACCATCACATAAATCTCACCCAGCACATATTCAATACTTCTACCTTAAAATTTACTATTAAAGTATAAGAAGGCCTTTTATCTGTGATCTGGTTTTCTATTTAGATCACATGTTTTTCTGCACTGCTGTAGTTTTTATTTGGCTTTGTGATGGATTAATAATTTTTTAACTGTCTGTCACACAATTCAAGTAATGTAAATAAATGCTAAAAGGTTTGTGATAATGACACACATAGAGCCAATTTATCTTTAAATATTATCTTAAAGCATCTTGTCTTTTCATGGAGCACCATCAAGAGCAGTCTGTCCCTGTTTTCTTTACAGAAGAAAACTTTCCTCTTTTTCCCCAATCTGACATTCATAAAAATTAGTAAGATCTCCCCCAAAGTTTCTCTTCTCCAGGTTGGACAGTCCCACCACTCTCAGCCTCTCATCCCATGCCAGATGCTGCAGTCCCTTAACAGGTAGAACTTCTCCAGTCAGAAGTTAAATAGGTAAGGCAACTCATTTTGACAGCGTAGAAAACCACTCAAACCTGAACACTTCAAACCAGACACAGCACCCAACGTGGTGCATGTTAACATGGGAGTTCTAGAAGTATCCATAAATGTTGTGGCAGCCATTGGGTTAATATTCCTGTTAGCATGGCATCATCTGTGAAAAACCAAACACTATTCTTCACGTAGATATGGTACTTGAAATACAGGATAACGTAAAGTGCTAAGCATAAAATGACTCCGGGGTTAAGCACAATTTACAGTTTCAACTGTTGTTAACTGTGAAAGTGTTTAAAAAAACAAGGTATTTTAATGCTTTTCACACTTACTTGAATTATACTGTTACTACCATAAGCCTACATTTGCCCATCTTGATCTGCTGTAAGTGAAATATTTTCAACACAGTTGTAAATACCAAAGAACAGCATCAACATAAGTCTGTATGTAACCAAACTCAGAGTCAGTAACAACAGCAGCAGTAAAAGTCAACCAAATGAGAACATACACATTGGAAACACAGTCCAAGGTACCAAGCTGGTACACTCTATAGGCTTTTAAAGGCTTGCTAAAACTTCAAAAACTAAATTAATAAGTTTCACGCTTCAAATATCTATTCCAAGCATCTTACTTGATTTATGCACAGTTGGCTTTTACAAACAAGCCCTATAAAGAATTTTGGAGCCAATACTACAAATCTTGCAACCATTTACTAGAAAAATCCATTAAAATCTTGCAAAACCTCTTTTTTTCCTCCAAGCAATAAGCGTTCCTTCATCAACACTATTTCTAACATGCAAGTAAATGTATTTTGGCCTCAAATCTTGGCTGCCTTTATCAGAGTAAATGATACAAGTCTTTTGAAAAGGCTTTGAAAGAACTGTATATCCAGTATGAAAGGAAGGATAGCTACAGACATTCCTCCACTCAACAGCTTTCCATAATTACAGCATTTTATCAATGAAATTTTATGCAGGTTACTATCAAGCCCATTCTGTTTCCCAGACAGTCCCAGAATACATTACAAAATATCATTAAGCAAGTGTGTGAAAAACATCTTCTTTCATCCCAAGTGATTAAAGACAAGCTTGGTCAATTCTCATATTTAAGTTAAGGCAACACCAGAATACAGTATACCTAATTTCAGGTCCTTTTAAAAGATCCTCCCACTGGTTCTTTTCAGTAGTGCCTTCATCCTCAGAAAAGGATTCTGGTTTGTCTGAGTTGCCTTATGAGTAAGACTTCAAAGCTCTGCTTTAAAATGTCTCTTTACCAAATATCCATGCACATATGCACTCTTCAGGAATTTGCTGAAAGTGAGTAAAACTTGACCAGCACTTCTTAAATCAGCTAGAAGTCTCCTCTAGTGTAATGAATGTGCTTATCCCATGCATACACACACAAATTAAGTCAAAGGCTTTCCCACAAACAGCCTGCTTTTGATACCTCAAAATCTGAGTTGTGTGATTAAAAAGAAAGTAAATTAATTATCCAAAGCACTTGAGTATCTAGGCAGTATTGTCTCTTCCATGTCTCTTACCTGCTGCCAGGTAAGTAAAGAGCGGAAAGCTGAAATTCTGTATGATTTATACAATATTCAGATCAGCTTCATACAAATGATTAAGTAAGCTTACCAAATCTCTACAATTTCAGCTTTTTCAGATTCAAGAAACACAAGTCAATCAAGTTCTGCAGATATTTGATATTATTTATTTCTATATTGTGGGAGTTAAAAAAAAAAAGAAAGAAACCCACAAATGATAGACAGGAACTGCAGAGGAAATAGAAGGGAAAAGGAAAGTAGACTGAACAGTTTTAAGGCAGTTCTGAAGGGACAAAAGAGGTACATAAAGCCTCATAATGCTCCCTCTACCCCAACAGCTGTTTAAGAACAGTAGCTGAATTGATTTCTTCCTCAAACATACCCTCAATAACTCTCAAGAGTTGCTGTGGAAGGAAACGCAGGGGGAAAAAGCCCTGCAAAGTTCATCTTGATTTGTGTGGGAGAACTCCTGGGACCTGATTGCTGTCTTTCACTGCTAACAGTGCCCCCAGAGCTGCACCTTTTCTGCCTTCAGAAGACAGGAGCACGACTGTAACTGGGTTCTAGCATGCAGGGATGTCACATCAGGCACGACATCTCCCACGTGAATGTGACATCCTCCTACTCCCCTCCTTTCACTTCAGCCCTTTTTCCAGTGAGATAAAGACCTCACCAAGCCATTAGGGGAATTCTCTGTGCAAGGGGAATAGAAGAGGCTTCAGTACACAGAGTGTGCATTGCAAGAGCTCTTTTGAGGCAGTAGAACTTGGGGCAGGGGTACTCACAGAAATTTACATCAAGCTCAGTCCAATACACGTCCTTTCACTGAAATGGGCAAAGCCTATCAATATTAGCATGCCAAGCCAGCAACAAAACCCACACAGTTTAAGCAATATTGTCAATACAACATGATATTACTCATACACTTCACACTTATAGTGCAAATTCTCATTTCTCCACCTCAGTTTGGCTTCCTTTCCCATCATAAAGGACATAGAAAAAGGAAACAAAACAGCTACAGGAGCTAAAATCCTCCATATAACATTCCAACATTCAAGCTACAATAGCCACTATTTTTCTGCTTCCTTACACTTTTCACAAAGTTGAATAAAAATTCACATACCTCATAAATAAGGCTGGTAAAGCATTATGGTCTCAATCTGCAGGAACAGGTGATAAAATGCTTACCTTCCAAAGAGACTCACACAACAGATGGCAACCCCTCACTAAGTGTGGAGCTGAAGAACAAGGCTCTCCCTGCAATACCTTACAAGCACATGAAAGGTACTGCTAACAAGGAGAAAAACATCTGGAAGAGAGTGTTTATATATGGAACACAGTTGTTGAATAAGCAAAGGGAAGTGTGAATTTGCATTCGTTAGTTTATCTATGGTCTGGCTGCTTTGCAAATAGCTACAATGCAATGTAAGAAAAATCCAGACTGAAAGATTCAGAACATTTTTGGGGCAATGTGTACACAGTGCTTTCCCACCTCTTTTAAAGCATGTGCAAAACTAACAGCTTCAAAGGGAGATTTTACTTTTATTTAAATATTAAAGAAAAATAGCATTTTTTTAAACTTGCGCACACAGAAAATAATAATGTAGCAGAAAACCACAGCACAAGACAGTGTGAAATAAGCAAACAATCCATTGCTTTTTCTGTACAATTTCCAGTTGTCATTCTAAAGTAAAACAGGAATAATTTAAGGAGCTGTCTGTTTTCAGATGAAAATCCCATTCCTAAACAGGATTAGCTGGTAACCTAAAAATATCAGTCAGTAATCTCCAAAAGTCAGAAGCTCATGCACCCCACAAGTCCTATACCAATCACTAACTAAAAGAAATTAGGTCAGAATCCAAATCAGATCGCACTAGAGTAGCATCAATCTTCTTATTTCAGAGCTGTCACATTTTAAATCTTTCACACAATTTACACATAAATTATTAAAAACAGAGGAGAGATCTGCCTCCGAACAGAGACTAACTAAAAGTGACATTGTAGTTTAATTGTGACAGTTTAAAAAAACCCCATATCTTCAGTCACTTAAGACACACATCTCTAAATGCACCCCGTCAGGCAAACAAACAAATGTTATCTGACAGGCTGCTTTAGTTCCCTTAAAATGATCAGGGATCAGGTGACACTTTTTCTGTCACTACCATGGACCACTTTCCTTGTACATGCCCATACCTTATTTTCTATACGTAAAAAATAATAAACAGTATATATATCTGATAATTTTTGAAATTCATTGATGTAAAACCACACAGTAAAATCACTCTCTCCTACAGCCTGGTTTCCTTTTCACAATGGCAAGAGTCTTCTAAGATGCAGCCTCCACGATACACGTAAAGTACTTGAGCATATTACAATAACTTGCATCTGGAAGTCATTAGCTGCACTATTAAAGAAGTGGCCACTTCAGCTCACATTGTTAAGCTCCACATCTTGACTGAGTGCCATTTGGGCAAAATCACAAATATCCAATGAAAGCATCTCACTGGTAACTGTGTTCCCAGAAGCAGCATCACTGACTTACTGACAATTATCACAATTTTAAAGGCTTTTAATCTTGGTGCAGTTCATTGACTGACACTGCTGACAAGGAGAGGCAAGGAGTAGCTGTGACCAGAAAATAAGTTTCAGCTACAACTTTTAGATAGAGGCTGACTCTTTTCATAATGAGAATCAGCATGGTACTCAAGTCCTATGACATCTTCAACCCTAAAATTCATGCTTTAGCTACAAACATGTCACCAGAACCAAACCAACTGGGTAGCTAATGGCAGCAAGACACTTCAACACTCCTATTTTGACTAATTTTATGGTGACATTTATGAGCTGTAATCAGCTATATGAATCAGTGCCATAAACCTTCATAACATATAATGAACTAGAGGGCAAAGTACGTGGTTTGCCTGCTAATTAAACAATAGTTTAAATTCTTGCCATGCAGAAAAAACCTGTTATTAAATATCATCATTTTTGATTTCTTATATAGCAAGTTTCTGTCTATCCCTGGCTTAGTTACAATGACAGTCTACAAACCAGTAATTCCTTTGGGAAGGGACATTTATCAACTGCAGTTTGAGAAAATATAGAAAGTGTCATGAAAAAAGCTGAACAAAGTTTTCACTCCTCACGCATAACCACCCAAAAAATGCCCCAAAACCCCACATCCTAAAAACACCAGAACAACCCCAACAATCAAACCCTGCCCAATGATTTAAGCAGTGTCTACTGGATCCCCTTTGCTAGTAGACAAACCCATTAGAAAGCAAAGTACTGTCAGCATAACCTGGCACATGAACAACGCTCTGTAGACACGGAGTGCAATCAGCAGATATCTGTATCACAATATCAGTTGTGCAAATGGCATTGAACAAGCAGGGCGCTTGTTTGACTTTGTTCTGCTTTTCTCTCCCTTGGATCAGCTGAGTTGCAGTGGACCATCTCTGCTAATTTTAGCTGCAGTTCTCAGCCATTTTCAGCCAAATCCAAATAGTTTCTCAGGAACCCATACTCACAGGCATGTAACATCACACTGCTTAACTCTGACAAACCAAGTTTGCATATTCATGCTACAGGCAAAGTAGAGAAATCTGAGTTCTCTTCATACCACAATCTAGCAGTGATGCATAAAAAACAATCAGACCCTGCAGTGAAGAAACCCTCACTTCATGCTCTCTTGTGATAGGGTATTACAGCTATGAGAGGATAAAGCAAAAGCAAAACCAGCCAACACAAACTCAGTTTGAATGCAAGACCCAGTGAAGAGCTGTGGGACCCAACTTACACAGCCTGTCACAGAAAACAGGCATGAAAGGCCTTTGCCTGCCAAAGTGGGCTGACAAAAAGACAGGACAGTTTTTCTTGCTGCCACAGCTGTCAGAGAGCACTCCAGCTTGGCTTGTCACTTGTCTTCAAAGACTAGAAGTTCCACAAAAGAAGGTAAATTTATCTCTTTTCCTCTCCCCATCTCCCATGGAGCTACAAATTAATTTAAAAAGCTTAAGCAACTATAAAAGCCATCAATAAGAGGCAGGGACGAATACAATTAAATAAACCCACTAATGTAAAACCCAAACTGCAGGCAGACAATTCAACACAGTATCCCTGGGTTGATTTCAATATAAGGAAGGTTGGAAGAACATTGTGTTACAATCTAAGCCTTAAGAGTAAGTTTCTTTACACTCATATCAACATAATAATTTTCTAATGCAGGAAAGAAAGCAGTTCAAAGCCCCAGCTGAAATATGACTGACATAGTAATCACATAACCTTTGTTCTCTGTTAAAAGCTTGATGGACTTTGTTAATGTTTATAACATTACAAAGCATTAGGCCTCCATGAATTGCTTACCTCCTCATTTTGAAATGGGTACCAAGGCTGATGTTTCTTTTCAAGGAAAGAACAAACTTCTAAAATATCTTGTCAGCTCAACCCAAAAGATCTACAGAGCTCTTCTGTTCCAACAGCATCCCATGATCCTAGAGCTACTCCTTATGGGTTTGTCCTTGAAGAAAGTCCTGCCAGTGACACAGCACCTGAGGGGGGTAACGCTAGAACAACCCAAAGGTTTCTCAGTAGTTACACCACGTTTGTTATGAACCAAAACCATCTTACTAATGCTAATGTCAGAATTATCTTCTGACACAAAATCCACCGAACTTTGTTACAACCGTAAAGAATTAATTAGCTTTCACCAGCCTAATTTCTTTCTTATCAACAATATTTAACAAAACAGTACTGCTTGTATAAAGTACAGACAGCCCTTAACAAGAGGTCAAATGAATCATCTTATAAAGACCAGTTTATCAAGTGTGTGCCAATATACTGTGGACACCTTATCCTGAAAATGTATTAATGGCTGCATGCCAGTCCTACTTCAAAGAGAGCTGCCATGCAACAACTAACAAAGTCCTCCTCCTAATCACAAGCATGAAAATTCCTTAACTCTTAGAAATATGTATTCAGAATTTAAGGGGGAGAGCAGGCAGGCAAAAACAAAAACAAAAAAACCCCAACAAACCCATACATAATTTATTTTCTGCCAAGGGCAAAAACATTCTCCAAAGGGCTGAGATGACTGAACATTTTAGAGGACAATGTTCTGGGCATACACAGCAAAGATCCACTAAGAACTCTGAAGTCAAAGGGAGCTTCCACAACAATGATAATAGGCTCTTTGAAAAACAATTATCAGAGAAACTATGGAGGAAAGAAGTGCATATACATAAGCATATAGGACTGGGCAGAAGAAAATAGTTGGCAGAATATCTTTAGATTCGAATTGGGAAATACATTTCCTTCATTTTCCTCATTTTTTCAAGTTGTTAGTAACCTGTAATGTATTTTGTGTCTTTGTAGTATTGCTCTTAAATTAACTAGGATTTAGCAAATGTTTTAAGTACATATTCTAATATTAGATAACTTATTCCAAAACAAAGTTACTGGGTAGTGAACATTAGTGGGTAGTTTTGCTATCACTGTAACTAAGATCTGGGAGAAAAAAAAGCCAAGCAAACCCAAGAAGAAAGTTTTTTTGTAACCATAACAAACAATAATGAGGTTTTGTGTACACACTTCTTTGAAGGTCATCGTAACGGGCCATAACAAAGGAACTGTTATCACCTAGGTTAAAATATGATGAATTGTAAATAAAGATCACAACTGCTTATATTTGAGCTGAAGTACTTATGCTGGAAAGAAGTATATATCCACCATGTGGTGCGCAGTAATTACAGAAATTAAAACCACATTTCTCTGGCCTGCCTTTAACAATTTTTACTGATACAGTAATACTTGATCTTCTTAGGGAGCATAATCTAAACTCATGCTGTTAAATGATCATAAGACTATCCAGTGCATGGCATAAGCAGTTCATTAAGCTGGAATCTTTAAAAACACTTGCTCACCAGTATTAACGGAAACAGTTCCCGTAGGTTCACGTTTCGCCGTTCAATTTAATCCACAGTCAAGGCAAGTTAATTTCACACCTGCTGGGCGATACCGTGATGGATGGCACCACAGTAGGTCATTAATTTTGCTTCCTTTTGATTAATTTCACACCATACACTGGACACAGTCTTTCGAGCTACAATGTCTAAGAGCAGGGCTTAATGCCTGCAAAGGGCTAAATCAGGTTTTGACTGCTTGCCAAGAGGCAAAGACCCCAGATGTGATACAAGTGAAAGGAAGCTTCACTAGGCTTGGCACCAAACTCTGACATGGTTACAGGTGTGGCAGGACACACACCAAGCAGCATATTTTAAGTGTGTTGTTCTTGAGCATAGCCATAAAGCAGAAATTCTAGATATACCTTACTTAGGCAAAGTTAGTTTTATCTGCCACAGAAACCCTTCCATCATTTACTTACTACATCATTTATTTATTTACATATACCAATAACGTATAAAGATTTACTAAGACGACTATATTTCCTGATTCCAAAGGAAAAAATAAAAAATCGAGATCACACAGGATAGAAGAAGAGGAAGGAAAAGCTAACATTCAAAGATGACAACAGCAGCCATCATTGCCACCAGAGCAGAAGGGGAAGCAGTGGGTCATTTTGTCACTTGTCAGTGAAGACATCTGAGGCCCTTGGAGGAGGAGAGGGACCAGGCACAGCAGAGGGCTGAGCTGAGCCAGCAGCTCCCAGCTGAGGAACAGCCAAATCTCCCTGCACTTATCCTACTGCTCCAAGCCTCTCAGTCTCACACCCCCCTTTGTGCTACATGTGCCAAATCAACAGATCCTCGATGAGCTGATTGAGATCAGGAAAACAAAAGAAGCCTTTGTTTTACATTAGCTTTCTGCTTGTTCCACAAACCAAGCTGTCTAACAGATGGGTCAGGTGCGTGTCAGACCTGGTGAAAATGAAAAGGAGAAATTGTATCTTTTGGTAGCAAAGAAACGTTTAGCTTAGCCCTTCTCCCCCTCTTAAGGAGAGATTCAAAGCAGCAGCCCCAAAAGCCTCACCCTCTCTATTGACTATGGAAGGACCTGAGCTTCCTAAACTCAAATTAGGATGTGCTTTCATCCCTTCTTTGCCCTTTCTCTGTGCACCCTAATATTCTACAACACAATAAATATCAAGGAATCATTATTGCTTATCACTCATTCAAAGCTTTTGCTCTTTTGTTCTTCAAAATTGTGCTTTACAACATATTATGAGTCAATTTTTAGTCTCTTTTTGATCATGAGGAATAATTTAGAAAACAGATATGCTCATGCTTAGCAGCAGCCATTTTCGGAAAGAGAAACTATTGCAGTGAAGTCAAAATAGTGGAGAGAGTGACAGGGAAAATGGTTTTGTGATTTGACAAATGGAAATGACACAGGACACGTGATTCAGTATGCATGGCTTAAATCTCTCAGTGTGACAGGTTTAAGTGAGGAAGACACGAGCTACTCGGAATCCATCTGTGCCAGCAGACTTCTCCTTCTCCAACCAGAAGTCATTGTCCCCTCACATCTGCCCATGCAATTAACCTCAGTGTCCCCTAGACATTATGCACACTAAGGGGGGCAATAATTAATTTGCTATTTCAGCTACAAATCTGGTCTTGCTAGTTTGATTAGCATAGTTCAGGCTGTGTAGGCTGCTCTTCCATCAAGATTGCATGAATCTCTCCTACAATCATCCTGTTGTCCTCTTCTGGTTCAGCACACTGACTGACATCATGACTTACTATCAAGTACTTGATCAAAGGCTCCGCACAAAGCTTGAATAGGTGCTGAGTTGATGTGTTATAATGGTCACCTGTTTATTTGCCAACATGTAATTATCAGCATGAACTGAAAAATTTTACTGTCAACTCCTATAAAGAATCTAAACACAGGATGAACAAGCTGGATTAATAGGACTTAGCCACTAAATGAAAATTCAAAATAAATTATCTCAATCATCAGAAGCTGTGAGCTGGATTTTGTGGACGCAACTCCCATCACTGGCAACCAATTATGACAATTTTGACAGTCAGGAGTAACAAAGAAAAGCTACAGCTTCAACCAGATTTGCAGCAGTTGTGGTCCTTGCTCATCATCACCATCACATGGTTCGCATTATAAATGGGAAAGGTCAGTTTCAGTTCTTTGCCCAATTACCCACAACACAGTATAAAAAAAGTTTGTGAGAGCACTAGTTTTTGATGTTTACATTCTTGGATGTCTAGAGAACACCTGGGCGTACTTCCCTTTGTAGGTAGCAGTTCCAAGGGGCTGCTGAAGAAGCCATTCACTTTCTATCCAAGATATCTTTGTAGCTGAAAAAAACCCCAAACAACAAAACCTTCCCCACCCCATTCCAAAAAAACCCCTCCAACCCAAAACAAAACAACCCCCCAAAACCCCCAAACTGAAGAGCCAAAATCCCTAAGCCACCCAGGTCACACTTCTCAAACAACCAACTTATCCTCCTCTGAAAGTGGTGATACTTTCAAAAAATAGAAACTTAATCTGCCCATATACTATTTGAAATTAGGAAACAAGAGAAGCCCAACTTTCAAGCCAGATCTTAAATTTTTTTTTTTTCATTTCACACAAAGAATAAATAATTAAGGTGAAATTTTCCATAAGTGCATAGATTAATGCTTACCAAATCTCTTTAATTATTACAATAATTTGTGAACTAAAAGCATAGTGCAATAAAGAATGAATTTGAAACTGCTATATGTTAGCATGTATTCATTATGCACATCACCATATGTCAGGCAGAATCTCTGAAGGTGAATCTCAAACAAGTGATTACCGCTGAAGCAACATGATGGAGAGTAAAGTAGACAAGGAATATTTTTAGCTCCATCCTATCTTTGTCCCGAGAGGAAAGCATTCCCTCTAGTGTGGGAAGGGGGGGGGAAGCCTAGAAAATTAAAACATGTTTTTCCCCAACACTAATGACCCATTTTAAACAGTCTTACGTAACTCAAAAATGAGATTATATTTGTATTGTCATGGATTTAATCTTATGTTTTTCAGTCTGAATCATATCAGAAGGTTATTTACCTCACCTGCCTGCCACAGTTTTCTGAACTTCCTCAGTTTAAGAAATTCAGCCCTCTGTAGCTTTTCAAATCAATTAAACTAAAAAAAAAGGGGCAAGTCTGGTGAGGTAATTTTGCACTTGTCTGAACTGTACAAGGTTTATACAATCTGAAGCTATGTAATTATGTTAAATGCCTTCTACCTTCTTAAATTTTCACCAGTCCTGGAATTCCCCCACATGCGCTCTTCGGCGTGTTCTCAAGCATGCACGTTGAGCTTTTCCTCCTGCAGTGCTGGGAACACGAGCCAGTTCTTACAACACTGGTTTAAACTGAAGCACTGTCATTAAATGAAAAGCTTTTCCAAAAACAAGCACAAATGGGTCCACTTTGGTAACTGTTCTCTAAAAAGGTCGCAAAAACTTAGCATTCACAAGTCTCTTTGCCACTCATAGTCGTATAGATGGAAGAGACAAAAAAATGTTCCTTCCAGCAGAAAATCTTGCTGTGTACCAACTGAAAGCTCCTTCACATGTTAGATGGACTTTAATATAAATTGAAACCACCTATGTACAACAAAAATATCCACATATTTGTCAAAAATTACCTGAATAACAGGGATAAAATCTACAAGACAGGTAAGTCAGACTTCCAAGGTCCACTCAAAAACATTAGGTTACTATTTAGGTTACTTGTCCTGTGTTTCAACAATACAAACACATTATAAACAATATAATGTAAACACCAAGGCTTCCTTCCTTCTTCCTCAAACATTAAAAAAAAATAATAATTCTAAAAAATACCTCCTAAATAGCCTCCCAAATCCAAATGGCTTCCAGAATCAGAAAGGAAATTCAGTAGGCAATATTGTCCATCTCTAGAATGGTGACAGTGAAAAGCTCTGCATTTTGTCTAACAAGGTTCTTCCTGGAGCCACATTTATATGAGTTAGGTAAATTTACAAGACATAAAATAAACCCACAGACAGGAATACTCATCTATAAATATGTACCAAAACCCCTCTACTTTCAGACAATCCATTTGAAAATTATTACTATCCAGCAGTTAATGTAAATGCACAAAACTGCCAAAAAGATCACTTATAGCTCTGAGCGGAATGTAAATGATCTTGAAACAGTATTGTAGTACAAGCAGAGAGGAAAACAGAGACCACTTTACTGACACTACCACAGATGAATGGATTTCTTTACTGTTTAGTCAAACCTAATAAAAAGAAAAAGATAGGCAGAGACAGAGGAATAGATTTTCTAATATTATGAAAATACTCATTCCTCTCAACTGACAGGGGAAGTGTGCTGGCAAACACATCTTAAAAGTTGATACAAAAAGCCTTTCTCTTTTAAACTCTGTATCACTGGGCTACATTGATTTATCTTTGTAACAGCCAGGAGCTGACAGATAACCTGCAAATAACTATTTCAGGCATTATCTCAGCACATTTCAAGATCCTGAGCAGTCCATTTGCTGCGTAAGCTACAACCACGAGGGTCCAACACAGACCACGGTACCCTATCTCACCTGCCACCTTGAATAAACAGTAAAGAAATCCTGTTCCACTGCCTGAAGTGGGAAATGTGTACTTGAGCCAGTGTGTGCAGAGGACATCAGTGGCTCTGACTGCAGGGGGGACACCAAAACACAACAGCACTCACTTCAGCAGTGGCTGCAAGTGCTCAGGGCCAGGCTGGACGGGGCTCTGAGAAACCTGGGATAGTGGAAGGTGTCCCTGCTCATGGCAGGGGGCTGGAATGAGATGAGCCTTAGGATCCCTTCCAACCCAAACCATTCTGTGATTTTATGCTTATTTCTGTTATTAGGTCTGGTCTTAAAGAGAAGAACAGTTCAAGCTAATAGTCTGACAAAAGAAAGAATAAATTTTTTCAATAATATTGTCCTCCGTATTTCAGAGGAATATGATATTTCTTTCTGCAGCTTTTATCACTTAATAGTTTCCAACTTAGGCTGTTATTTTAACAATGAGAAAAGTCATATGCTACAGTTTGGACTCAGCATATGACTTGAGGATCAGGACTGAAAGAAGCAGCTTAATTACAAAGTGACAATAGTTAGCATGGATTTACTGCACATTTAAGAATTTTAAAAGTTGTCTGAATTAAGATTTATTTGCTGCCTTGGTCTACTCAGCTTTTCTACATTCTAACAGATCACTGAGACAGTATAAAGTATCAAACTTACATTTTTTTCTATATTATTATCATTTGTTTATCCTGACTAGCCTTTTATGGGAGGTATAATGATAGCCTTAGATGAGATTCCTACACAAACATTTAGAATAATCAAGCCAAATATGTTATTCCAATAATATATTGACTACATTAGCAAAAACACAGAAGATAATTCTGGTGCAAATAATCCCATGGATGACAGAGCTGGTCAGTACAAGATAAAAAATGAGAAGGTTTTAATTCGGCATTTTTGTGGCCTGGACAAACATCTTTATCCAGAGCAATGGGCTTGATCCCCATAGTACAGGCAAGGTAGACACTGTAAGGTTCCTCCAGTAATTTCTGCCAAACTACAAAGCTGCATCAGCAGCCTTTTTAATTAAATGTCAAATTTTAGTTAAAGGATAAGGTGGGTGGCATACTTAAAAATATTCTGTAGCTTGTTAAAGGGCAAGAGTACACCTTCATTTAAAAACTCTTTTCATAATGCACACCCAAAATCAATAGTGTGAAATCTGAGTTGTACATCAGGAATTTATACAGTGAAGAGGCTTTTTTTGTTTTTAAATTTGGGTAAACATAAAAATGTATATTGATAGTAGGCAATGGACGTCAAGTTTGCCATATCCACCATGAACAATACTCAAAGGTAGAACAGACTTGAGGTACAAACAACAGTTCAAATAGAGCCATCTTTTACTCTAACAAACCAGAGTGCTAATGGTGGATGGGGAAATAATCCATTCTTAAGAACCCATGCTTCTTAACAATTTTTTAAACACAAATAATGAGAAAGCAGATTCTTCAGATCTCCATCTAACCCCCTTCTTAAGTAAAAAAAATGCAAAATTGATATAGACCAGTTTTCCACATGTAGTTACACTACAATACTATTTTTCAAATGGCACAGCCTTTTAAAAATGAAACTTTCTTCCACTTATAAGGCTCACGGTTTCCTTGCTCTGGAAGTGGCCACATGCATGCCAATATCTCAGTGCGTAAGAAAGTGTTCCTAGACATGTTTTAAGTAACTCAGTAGTGGCATTCTGTGACATTACCTAGTGCAAAAGCTATGCAACCGTGCATATGGAAACTACAACGCCAGGAAATGAATCAAGGTACAAGGACTTTAATAGAAGCTGAACAGAAGCTAAACCTGTTACAAGCTTTTGCTCTGTATCAGCCAGTACAGCCCTCAAAGGAAAGTTTAAGTGTACATTTGGGCCTCATTGTGCTGGTTTCAGTATAGAGACAGAGGTTTAAGCAGCATCAACTCAAAAAGAGCTTAAGTAAACTGCAATGTGCCTTTTACTGCAGTACAGAACTTCACCCACTGTGGTTAAACTCTCCTTACATCACTGTAAAGATCCAGTTCTTCCACCACAGACCCGTGGCCACACTGAATCCCTGCTGGTCACAAATAACAGTGCTGCAAGAACTGCTCCTTTACAGCACGTTCAGGAGCCAGACTGGGTCAGCTGCTGAACAGGAATTCCAAACTTACTGTGGGAAAGTACTATTTCCACAGAACTTCATCTCAGATGCAAGTATGCAGGAATTTGTAATGGAAACTAAGCCCTCCAGCATCTTCCAGCCTGAAGCTCCTCCTTGCTCCCTCAAATATTCTCTAATTTACCTTGGGGAGAATTTTGCCATGATAGGTCAGGTGAAAGTTACTGTAACCTTTTCCTCAAAGGAATCATGAATCGTCCCATTAAGTTATCAATCCAGAGCCCAGGGGGAGTCACTTCAGACACTCAAAGACTTCACAAAGATTCACAGCTGGGACCAAGCCTGCTATCAATAAGCTGCCTGAATGGCCTCAAAGCACCAGGATGTAGATTGAGTAATAGGTCAAATCACTTTGTGAATCACAGTCAAGCACTCCTGCAGCTTGGTTTAACTTCTCACATCATTAATACAGTCAGAAGTTTTTATTTTACTGATTATCCAGTTTCTTGAACTTAGGAATGCTGAGCTACTGAAAAAACTCAGGGAAAGTATTCCAACAAGAACTAGTCTATAAGGAGCACAGGTTTATCTTTGTCTAATCTATCTAAATAAAGGGTTTTTTAAAATATTATTGTTGATTTATAAACAAAGTCTATTGGTATTTAAGAAAATGTCTATTAAAAATAACAAGCTAATGTTTGATTTTAAGCTACAACCATAACCATATTTAAAGTATAACCATAAAATACAGCAACTTGATTACAGGCTCTTAAAATTAGACTAAGTATTCAAAACTGGTTAATTTAATCTGTAGTAAAATAGCTGTTAGCTTTAGCAGAAAAGCCACTGGAAGCATTCCTCTCCTGCATGCTTTTTTGCAGTCTAGTAAAAGGAAAGTAGCTGCATAACACAAAGAGATGTGAAGTGTAAACAGAATGATACTGCATTTCACCATGTTCTTGGAGGATCAATAATCCTGATAGAGAAACTGCATTTCACAAAAAGGAATACAGGGAAGCAAACTGCTCATTTTTACAAGAGCTTAGAAAACCAAACCAATGTGCTAAGGGATTGATTGGAGCAAGGTAGCTTTAATAATGTCAAATATCCTGTGAAACCTAGGCTGAAGTCCCAGTGGTAAAGACTGAGAAATCTTTTACTGCTCTACAATGTGTTCCACACCCTTTTTTACTGTACTGTCAGATCAGACCTGCACAGGGAGAAGCAAACTCTAAGCAAAAGGAAATGAATTGGAATGCCTGATACAGAGGTGTAGTGGTGCAGCATGAAACTTTCCTGAGCAACTTAGAGCTGGTATTTTCACTCTTCTAAATCTACAATATAGAAAATTTAGTCATTGCACACACTGTACTTGAACTGGGCCTATCAAGAAAGACTCATAGAAATTACTTAACAAGTAATTACATAAGCTTGTAAGAGGGACATTTTCTGTTCAAGAATTTTTATTATGAATACTATACCAAATTTCAAATGCACTGAATGGAGTTATGTATATTTTTAACACGTGTATACTATGCAGAAAAGGTTTATGTGTCTAATGAAATGTTTCAGATAGTACCTCTTCAATCAAAACACATGTTATGCTTCATTTTACAAAAAAAGAAGGTCAAAATAAAGAGAAAAAACAAGTTTAGTTATGTGGGTCCTTAAACACTTGAAATTGTCTTCCAGGTATATCACATGTATTCTGCAGAGTTCAAAAACTGCATTGAAGCTGCATTGGACAGTAATAGTTCTCTGCAGAAAAGGATCAAACAGAGACAAAGGGTGAGAACAGGAGGAAAAAAAAGTGGGGGAGGCGTGAGGGATAACACACAGCATTTCAAACTCAGAAGAGCTACTGCCCAAGGGAATATATGCCAGTACAGAAGATTCTTACTAGCAAAACGGTAGAAATGTGTTAATCCTCTCTGGTCACACATATTGCAGACCAGAGGACTGTGACACAATGTGGCAGAATCCAAGTGTTCAGTATCTTCCAAAGGTCAAAACCCATCCAGTTCACAAAACATTATCTTGGGCAGGAAGGGTAATTCACTGCAGTTTGTACCTTTTATGACAATATAAAATCATAAAATCTCTTTGCTGGAAAAGGTACTTGAGATCCTCAAGTCTGAGAGTCTACAAGTCTTTTAAATACCTGCAGGGATGCTGACTCAGCCCTGGGCAGCCTGTCCCAAAGCCTGACAACCCTTTTGGTGAAGGAGTTTTACCTAGCATGCAATCTATTACCTGATTAGTAGCTGTCTGAGAATGCCTTGCTAGGTCCTCAGCACAGGTTAAATAAAAAGCTGAACCAGTCACGGTGCACATAGGAAGGGAGGAACACAACCTCTAGCAGGCAATGGGAAACAAGCAGCAATAACTTCATTACCTAACTCTAACAAGAGTGAAAAAAAAAACCAACCAAACCCTTTTAGTTTTAAAACTATTCTAGAGAAACATAACCACAAGGAATACATTTGATGTCAAAGATTATATATAAAGAAATGTAACAAACTACATGACTCATGAGCAACAACCAATAAAAGTAAAATCAGGTTCAGCCTGCTACTTGTAATCTAGGGAAATCCTTCTGTCTAAAGGACAAGGTCAAAAGGGGTGGTTGATCACTTCCAAAGATTACAGGATTTTATCAGTATATAAAAATCAGTAAGACAAATGCCAGCAGGTTAGACTAATAATCAAGGTTAAACAGTTTGGAATGCCTGTGGGATATATGAAAAAATACAGTTAGCTAAGAGGAATAAGAGGTCCTTGTGAGACTCAAAAGGCCAGGATCACAGGATTCTTAACTCATACAAACCATAAATAATAAATCAAATGAATCACAGCATTGACTTAAGCTTTCCTCGTGAAAAGGACTTTTCTATTTAGAGTACTGTAAGAGGGAATCCCTGTCCCCCAAAGTATTTCCTCTTTGTACTTTCACTGCAGTGTCTCCCTAGCACACAAGCTGCCACACAGGTATGAAATCTCTTTGGCAGAAGTTTCTAAAAGAAACAGCTGCATCATGGCCTGAGTGCATGCACAGACCTTGGGCTTGAAGGATCGACCTGATTAAAGCAGACAAGACTCCTTGTGGGAAGGTAAGAACAAAACCCCACAATTCATCTCAAGACAGTAGATCTATTCCAGCTTGAGTAAAAGAAGAAGGCTATCCACTCTGATAAAAGTCTGCATTGCCACAGAAAGCCACTGCCTCACACCTGGAGGCTGTGTCAGCAGTTGTGTCAATTCTTCATCATTATGGTGGCTCCTCCTCAAATGACACCCACTTTAGGAAGCCTCTGTCAGTATCCAAACCCCTCCACTGAACTAGTCTAAGTTTGCACAAAACTCTACTCACCCTCTCTTGGTAGCTATAAATTACAGTAACTTAACTCACAGGAACAAGTAAGAAATGGTAAAAACCCAAAATAGGGGCAAAAGCAATGGGAATCAAGCCACTACCAAAACATGAGCTGGGTGAGATTTATACTTCAGAGAAATTATACCTCATTACATTATAGGTCTCGGCTCTTCAAGAAAGGAAAGTCTAATAGATAAGGAAACCTTCAAAGCTTCAATATAGGAGTCTTACAGAGGAAAACGAGGGGTTTGAGTGTGCTGGCATACAGAGGCTTGCAAATACAAAATTCCACTTTTTCTTCTGAAATATGGAAGAACCAAAGATCAGTTAAGTTTTGGTGTTCTGGGTTTTTTTAAGTTCATCTGTGTATGTGGTATATGAAATACAGAGATACACACATATTAACTTGGCAAAAGTAGAATGGAATAAAGAATGACCTTATTTCACTCCAAACAGTTTAGAATTTTTTTGAAATTGAAGACGCAGTAATAGCAAAACTGCTTGATTCCTGAAAGAGTTTCCACTCATCAGATTCCCAGCTGATTAGCACTGTGCAGCATATTCATTTCCTCAGCAGATGCTTCCGATGTTTTTCACCAAGAATTGCTGCTGGAGTTCCTGGCTCCAAAACAGGCTAAGCACAAGAGTTCTGCAGACACTTTGGGAACGATGTGATATAAGTGAAAATACTATGAGAACCTGGCACTTTGATATTCATCCATGTATTTCTTTCCACCATCTACTTAAAAGACTGAGCAAACACTAAGTCAGACAATCTGTTGGCAAACAACAATCATGTTTGCCACTGGATCTCCCTTGGGACTGCTCTTCCTAACACAAAACCTAAACTAATTCTCCCATTCTCTCATGAAACACCTAGTCTCCTTCAGATCTCAATCTTCTCAGAACATGAACACTGCATTCACTAAGCCTACCAAACACCCACCACACAGCTAATAATACCTGCTAGGGGCAGTTAATGTCAATGACTCCTGAAGTTCTATTAAAATTTTTGAGCCAAGATGAGGAATGAAACTGCACACCAAGCTATTTTACTCAACAGAAACAAAAGCAGAGTGAACTTGTTAGATGATGGCAGCATACAATGCCAAAAACATAACCCAGCAAATGAAATAAAAAAAATAATTTCAAACTTGAAGGGAAGGGAGTGGAGCTAATAAAATTCCACGTATTATCTGAAGCATAGAAATTAACAATACAAAGCTTTCTTTCTTCTTCTTTGTACAAGGGAACACAAGGGAATCTGGTTGGAGGGAGATGACTTAAAACTAGAGAGCAATTGTCTTTATTCTAAGTAATTTTAAGAATTCAGAACGCTTCATTATTTTGCCAGATTCTATTTCATGAAACAGATTAAGGATTTTACATGATTTGCACCCGGTGTTGCTGGCTGCTTCCCAAGTTTTAGGCAGTCTAGTTTGGGGAGCTTAGACAACCTGATCTTCTTACATTCAGCATTCAGACACTTCGTCTTTCAGCATCTTTTCAGTCCAGGCTGTATAAGCTGCCTTCCTTCGGGACAGCAAGATGGATTTATCACCCAGAAAAGAGGAAGCATATGTTCTTATTTAATCCTTATTCTCTTCGTACAAAATAAATCCACATTCTACATAAGAGCAACAGAAAACAGTCTGCATATGTTAAATCATGAAGAATAGACATTTCTTTCAGTAAACATACTGCTCCAGGGGCTATTTTAAGAGTAAACTACTCCCTACATCTTAGATAGGCAAGGAATAGAAAGCAGAAGTGAAAGTACTTTGTAGGTTAAAAAAAAAAAAAAAAAAAAAAAAAAAAAAAAATGAGAGAGAGAAAAGGTATAAGGTTTCTCCCCTAATACTGGGCTTGGTACAACCAGCAGTAATTATGTGAACCATGGGTGCTGCAGTAAGCAGGGTTTCCCATGAAGTACAGTCAGAGTCATTACACAGAGATCAAGAAGGAAAAAAGTAAATCACCCATTCAGACTAAATTGAACTATGTGTCCCCAGGCAAAATGGTTTCAATAACACAGAAACCAAGAACTAACCAGTTCTTCCTTTTTTGAAAGCCTTTTATGAAATGGCAAAATTATTCTGAAAGAACTGAGATCACCTCGTTGATTTGGGAGCAAAGACATCCCCCCCAGTCTGGAAACGACTTTAAACACTGTCCTCCTGAGGATAGAGATTAGCAGATGAGTACCAGCGACTCCCTCCACCCTACTGGCATTTTTACACACAAAGCTGTTTGCTGAGATAAAGCACTTGCACTGCACTAAGTCAAAATTCATTCCTGTATTTAGGATTATGAGTCATGCTGTTGAAAAAGCCATCATACTATTTCAAGGGGACAAAGCGACAGAGCTTTTTGGACAAATAAGACTGTATAATAACACAAATCTGAAGAGTGAGCCTTCATTTAAAGAGTGTTCTATTCTTGCTGCATTTATCAAGAGAAACTGATGTAACAAGACCTAGTGCAAGAATCGAGAATTCATTTTCTCAGGTTTGCTGACCACAATGCCAGAAGGAAAAATACGCTCTCAAAAGATGAGACTGATATTGTACCATAACTGGAAAAGACGGACCCTACAGACTTAATAGTGCGGAAAGCCTCTACCAAGATTTACTTCCTCAAAATCGACTGACGTTTATTTTGCCCCTAAATATGCTAAAAAGTGCATTAAACAGCTGCTGAAACTCAAGAAAAAACAATACAACACTTGTTCAGTGTAGGTCCGCACACCTATACAATCACATCAGGTCAGTCAGTGCTTTTGGCAGAAATCCCCGCTATCAAACCACACGGTGATGTTGATGTGTAAGAAACACCGAAGCTGGCAAATAAAAAGCACTGTTTTTTCCAACCCAAACGTCAATGCCCCTCCGGCGAAAAAAAAAAAAAAAAAAAGAAAAAAAGAAAAAGTAGTAGATATGGCAGCCCGAGGCACATTTGGCACCGAGATGACAGCTTTCAGGAACCTTTTTCTCAAATTCACTTCCTAGAGGTTTACAAAGCATTGGAGAGGGAACAAAACCAGCAAACCGGGTGGAACGGAGAGCTTGTAAATGGCATCGTAAGGGGGAGATTTCAACAGACTCTCGCCCGAGATTCGTCCTCCCACCCCCGGCACCGCCACCCGCGCTCGGCGAAACCCCCCGCTCCGCTCCGTGCGCCCGGGGCCGCCCCCTCCCCGCAGCCACCGCCCGGCCCGGGG
>VYXD01005996.1:1396095-1421909 GCA_013397195.1 Hylia prasina
CGGAAGCGCCTGTGACAGGGCGAGGCAGAGCGAGGGAGTGTCTGCAAAGTGCGCGCCCGGGCGCGGGGCGCGCAGGGGCGGCCGTGAGAGGGAACCGCCCGGGCGCGGCGGCGGGTGTGGGCGCAGGCCCCGGGCAGCGGCCACGGTCACACCTGCCGTCCGCCGTGTTGAGTGTGCGGAGGCGGCTCTCGGCCTCTGCCTCCCCGGCCTCTGCCTCCCCGGCCTCTCTCCCTCCTGCGAGGGTCTCCCTCGGCGAACCCGTCAGGCCGGGCGCGGAGCCCGCCGCTGGCAGCAGCGCGGCTTTGCCCGCCGTGAGCGGACGCCTTACACCGGCCAACACGTTTCCTAAGCATTAGAAACAGGTATTAGTGTCTGTTCGGCCGCTCAGGCTGTCTTTAAAATACTCTCTACACGCTACCAGAAGTTCGCTTCTGAGAGCCATTAGCGCAGAGGAAGCTGGTGTGTTTTGGCAGCGAGGAGATGACGGTGTTGTGGACTGGCGAGACGGTCTCTCCTTTAGCTCCGCTTCAGATTGCTGTTTCCCCCAGCCTGCATTAGAGCTCGTAGAGGCCGGGTGACATCTCGTGGCCAACCCTGCTCTTATGTATGGTTACAGCCTTCTTTCATAAGGGCAACATCAAAGTAAAAAGCATTAAAGAAACATAGCTGTAGGTTATAATAAGATGCAGAACTCTGATCAATACCTGTTGCAATATTCATCACATACCTCGAACCATCAGGAAATGGTTACAAAATACATTTTTTAAAAAAATCAAGTAAATGGCTATGGTTTTGGCAACAGACAAAAATGCCTGCTGGTGTTTGGTGTCTGGGATTTCTCCACACAGGACAGAAAACGATGATCTTACTGATCATGCTGAAGGATGCTTGTCTGCACCCACAAGCATCTGCAATAATGCTGTGTACTTTGGTGTTTGGCTTTTCACCCAGCTTTGTGCTCTGTTCCTCCTTAGAAAAGCTAGCTAGCATTTAATGAGAGGTTAGGGATTTGGAAACTTTATGAAGCGCTGAATGATCAAAGTCTTGGACAACGTTCTGTGTAAGATTCTTGAATGTTTGTGGAATGGGCTGGCATGGGAAACAAAGCAGGTGAAATAACAGCAACTACAGCGCTTTCAATCTTTCCCATTTATTATGGTTTTAATTTATGTAGCTCATATACAGGAGCTGACCTAACACTGCAGTCACTTTTGAGTTAGATATGTTCTTATATAGAAATATTATACAACAGTGGTCTCATAGCAGAGCTCTTCCCAAGGGGAACAGTAACCCTTACTGGATGGTACAGGATGGTACACTACATATTTCACAGTATTTATATCTGACATAGCTAAATGAAAAAAAAACCACCAAAAACAAGGGAAGTTATGAACAAACTACATGCCTTGATTAGGGAAGTGAAAACTGCATAGGTGAGCGGGCATGTTCCTTGAAAAAGTTTGGAAATGTTGGATTCTTGGATCATAGAGAGCAAAAGACTGAAAGAAGAGAGAATATAACCCTCTGGAGCACTGAGTGTATGAGGAGAATCTGAACTGACCACTAACATGTTTATTCCTCATTTAGTGTGGGACAAGTCGGCCACCAGTCATTCACATTTAGCTCTTCCAGGCCTGTCCCACATTGAAAGTTCCACCCATCTGCTTGCTCATTCCATGAGCATGGGAAGAGAGTGGGTGGAGGCCCCAGGAGAGGTTGATTAGGACCATTAAGGCCTCTTACTGCAATCGGGGCCCTGGTGCTGGCATCTCATCTTGCGTGTTTGCGTCTCTTCAGGACTGCATGTACTGATCCCTGACCCTTAGTGCAAGGAGGAATCATTACAGAAGTAATTAAAATGATTAAAGAAGATGGTTGATGCATTTGTTGGTTCTGTGAAACCCCCTAAACATCGTATAATGGTGAGACTTTGCATCTCAGCTGTAGCTTTTGCTAACTGAGAACTTTTGGGCTTTGTGAGGACTGTGTTTTCATGAGGGAAACAGTTATGCTCTGCCAGAGACTTTCGATGTATCATCTATTGACAGCTTTTTCCTACTTGATTTTGTGTCCAAAACTTACAGGTGCTGCCCTGCCCTGAGTGGATGGCAAAAACTCCTTGGTATGATTTCATGCCAGTCACAGCTTTGGAATAACAGAGAACTGGGGCAGCTGAGGTGCAGAAGTCACATCTGCACTAACTTCAGCCTGGTTGCTGTGCACTCAGCATAAAAGGACAGGAATAATCTTAAGCAGACATTGAACACAGTTGAGACTGTCTGTGGCACTTCTCTACACTGAATTTCGCAGAATTCTGGTTATGGACCTGCAGTGGTTCATAACATAAAACATAAATGCACGGAAATCACCAGTGCTGACTCCAGAATTGCTTAATGTTACCTTTAAAGTAGCATACTTGTTGAATTTTCCATCTCCATTTGTTGAAATAATAAACTACTATATGGTGGAGAAATGTGACTAGAACGTAGAAGAACTCTGGGATTACTCACAGGCAATACCTCCATAAACCTTTCCCTAGGGAAGTATATGTCAGAGGGGTTCCCTTTTGACTTGTAAAACCATATAACAAAATTACAGCACACACATAAAATATAGTTTGCCTTTCATAACAGCAAGATGTGTTATGATGAATTATATATTTTTATTAGATAATATAGATAGAGGAAATATTATAGATACAGAAATCGCTTTCTTGGGAGGAGGACTACAATGCAGCATTCCTGCCTTTGTCGTGGTTCATTGCCCTCATCTTGTGTCAAGTAGACAGACACAGTGTTAGATCTCATTATACTTGTATCACCACAGCAATACAGCGCTTGGGATAGGCACTAAAGAGAATCTGCTTCATAATCTGCATTTCCTTCAACAGCCCTGTTGTCTGGTTTGTGGAAGGACTCCATCCCTCTGTGTAGGATTTCTTCCCTTCTTTTATAAAAGCTCCTCTGAATAAAGGGTTCTTAGCTTTGAAGAAACTAAGTGGACTCTTTGGTGGTAGGCTGAGTATTGTATTAATAATGTTGGACATGACTTCAAAACAGAAAAGGAGAAGATTAAAAAAAACCAGGAAAAATTAAATTTGAACCAGAGATAAGGTAAAAAAGACCTTCCTGAAAAGTATCTTTGTCTATGCTTTGCTAAAGAAAATAATCGTGCTTGAGGATTCCAAGATATGCTTTTAAAGCTTTCTGTTTGATGTCTACCTCAGCTTTATTGATGGAATTGAATTTACTGCAAAATGATAAATGACTCAAACCATTGTGCTAGAGATCAGAAAACTCATGTGTTCTTGTTCAAGAATGTATCTTGCTTTTTTGTTTGATTGCTCTGATTTCTCAGGACCTCATGTATGCTTTCTGAAATGCAGTACAATACAATTCTGAAAAGCTGAAACACTATCCAATCCTACTAATATTCTGATCACAAAGTGAAATCTTGAAGAGTCACGCTCTCTCTTCTTAGTCACAATTTGAAGTTGCTGTAGAATAACCTTGGTTTAACTCTGATTAAATATCAGAAGAGTAGGTAATAAAAATGTTCTTGTCCTTCTCCCATAATCAGACAACTGCCCTGTTTTTTACCATGAGTAAGACTTTGCAGTTAGGATTTAACTGTATCCTTCCCACCAAGTTTTTATGGATAGTAAAACGTCAGGGTTTTAAAAGGTATTATAAACTCTGCCCAGCTAAAAACAAACAAATAAACAACTAACCAACCAACCAACCACCTTCCAAAACACCCATAAATTATTCTTTGAGTCTTGCTTTTGGAAGTTTTATTCAGTTCCCTGTTCATAAAAGTAACAACTGGGCTACAAAATTTTCCATCACCAGAGAACATTAATCTATATCCAGACCTGTCCACAGATATTATAAATATAAATTCTAGAAGTATTTCCATTAACTTTGCACTGAGTTGTCAAGCAGGAAAGAAACTCTTGGGTTCAGGTACCAAAACCAGATATTTCTAATAGGTACTTAGTGTGTCCACTAAGTCTACTAAGGAGCTCCCCATTTGCAGGAAATTATCTGAGATTTCTTTTCAGATATCACACTAGCATTTCAGTGCAAAGTGGCATCTAATTGTAGAATACCACAGGAACAGTATAAACCTGGTTGAGCTCATTCTCCATTATCTGCTCTCCTTTGCCATAATTAATAAGAATGGCCATACTGCTCATCCACCTTGCACAGGTTTGAATGACAGCTCAAGGTGCAAGGGACATTCTGTGTTCTCATTTGAATGCAAACTGAAATACCATCATGATTTATTTTACAGAATTCATTGGACCTGGGAGAATTAGAAACTTCCCTGAGGAAACAAGTCACCAGCCATTCATGGAGATTTGCCAAAGAGATTGCACAGCAGATAAATTACTGACGTGTAAAAGGAGAAAGACAAAGAAGGAACAAAAGCAGTAAGAACAGAGTAGAAAATATGGATGAGTTATGTGTCTTAGTGTTCACTGTAGAGGTAGTGATTTTCTACATTTCCCCTCCAGTATAATCTTTATGAAGCTTTTGAAGTAATATGAGCAGTACCAGGGCTTTGTCCAAGGGTTTTAAAGGAACTTAGGTAGGAAATTTCTGAGTGGTTGTTGCACTGTCTAATCAACCTCTTTTTGTAATTATCAGAAGCATGAAATTCAAAAAGGTCTGTAGTGAAATCTGAATTCTGAATTTCAGATTCCCAATCTGAAAATTGGGAATGGATGGCTTAGTCTGGCTTCTGCCCTGATGAATCTGCAGAAAATGTACTTAGGCTGCTGATAGATAGCATGTATATAACAGATAAATATATATCTGTGATCCTCTTCTATATACAATAAACTCTGAGGTTGCTTTGTTATTTGAAGGAGCCAGTAAGCATCTCTCTGATCTGCTTGTGGTCTCTATTCAGATATCAGTAAAGTTTTTCAGAAAACCATGAGCAAATACTATCATTAAAGGAATGAGATCTCCTTGGAATCTCATACTTCAAAAATAGCAGAAAAGATAAAAAACAGATACAGGAATATGGGATCACTTCTTGCTGTGGAGGGAATTTGGAATCTCTCAGGACCTTGCTTTGCTACCTGGCTTTTCAGCATATTTGTAAATGATCTGGAAAGGGGAGGAATATTGAGGTGACAGTTGCAGATGCTATAAAATTGCTGAGGATAATAAAATCTAAATCTGATTGCAAAATGTTGCAAAAGGATACTGGGGTGCTACGTGACAGGGAAATGAAACAGCAGATATAATTTAGTGTTGGTAGTACTTTGCATGATAAATGCAAAATTACATTAGAAGTGAAAAGTGACTGCCTATATAACCAAATGGACTTTTGATATTACTAATCAGAAATGAGATTGTGAAATTACTTCAGAGAGTCTCTGAAAATAGCAGCTCAGTGTTCAGCAGTGATCAAAAAACCACAGAGCTGGAAATTATTAAGAAAGGATTTTTGAGCAAAACAAAACATCCCTTTGTCTGTATAAATCCATGGTACGTTCAGATCCAAATCTGTCAGTTCTCTTTCCCTACTTCAGAAAATATACAGTAAAGCAATAAAGGATGATAGGAGTGATCAGAGACTTAGAATCACATCATATGAGAAGAGATGAAGCTGACTAGAAATTAGAGAAGGGGGCAATTTGGGGAGGAGGTGATGAAGGTTGACTAAAACAAGGTCATGAGATCACAGATCACACATGGATGCACAGGGCAGGATTGTTCTGTGTTTGACACAGAAAAAACCCCTGTGGCGCCCAATGGAGTTTTGAATAGTGGATTTCAAAGAAATAAAATTAAATACTCAGCCAGGTAAAATCTGAGTTAAATTGTAGAATCTACAGGGTTTCCTGAAGGCCAAATTGCACAGTTTAAGGATAAGAGGTCCTTTATCAGCTGTTAAATCAGCAAGAACTTTCAAGAAGCCTCTGACTGATAGGAAGATGGCAGAGCATTCCCTGGGAGGCACCACGCTGTATTTGTCCTGTTTCCTACACTGCTCTCCTAAGTGTCTCCTCATGTTCTTTGAGCTGAGCAGTTGGTCCTTCATCTGAATCAGTGACCTTATTCCTTCCTTTTAATGTCTAACTCAAGAAACAACCTAAACAGGACATGGTGCTTCTTCTTAATGGTGAAATTCAATCTCTCCAAGGCACAGAAGAGCTCCAATTCAAGAAGGCCTAACTGTGTGCAGACTCAGTTCCTCTTTCTGGCTTTTGTAGGTTCCCCATGCAGCTCCTGGCATATTTTGAACAGTGAACATGAATGACTTCAATACAACAGTTCAAAAAATACTCTGGAAATGTTACTGTGCTGTGTCCCAGGCATTTGTGGCTGTTCTGCATCTCATAGAGCTGTGTGTCATGGACAAAATCTGGAAAATCTTGATAGTGAAAAATTAAATTCCTTGTTTTTAACCAGTGCATGTCCTGAGTGTTACAGTGTGCTTGTGGCCAGTGGAACAGTGAAAGTATCTGATTTGATATCTGCTACATTATCACAGGTGGAACAGAGGGCTCCAGGTGGATGCCAAAAGCAAATGATGAAGTTCTTTTTCATCCTTAATGTAGCTGCTTTTTTGTTGTTACTTGATATCCAAAATAAATACCAGGAGTGAAACAATCCTTGCTTTTGAATCTGTTTTTGCAGTTTTAACTGTATCAGCTGTGATTTCAGCATCAGGCTTGTGCTTTGAGCAACAACACATCTAGGAAATGTCCTATCTCCTACAAATCTCCAGAACTTATGACAGACTTCACAATCTGTCAGATATTCCTGTTGTACACACCTGTAGTTGTTCCTAACTGACCTTTGATTGTTCTTTTTTTGTTTCTCTAAAACTCGTGAATTTGGAGCTCAGAAGGATGTACAGGCTCAGAAACATACCTTATCTTTACTCTTTATTATCACTAAATGTATTATCACCCAAGCGTGAAGAAAACAGGTCATGTAGGCAACCACTGAAATTGGCATCTTTTCTCTCTCCAGTGACCAGGTGACATTTCACTTACAGAAACTGTTAAACCAGAGTGTTAACAACAGATTCAGGTTATTTCCTGTCTACTTAATAGACAACTGTTGTTCCTATCTTGGCAATTAATGTTTGAAAGTGGCAGTTTGAGTTATAAAAGACATTAAACTGACTCTGCTTTATAAAGCTAAAAGGGAATAATTATGAAACTTCACAAAAACGGAAACTGTTTTCAGCAGTTTATGAACTGTTACAAGACTCTCTTGCTTCAACAGGCAGTAGTTGATAGAAATAAATTCAAACTGTGAGATTTACATCTTTACTTTTGAATACTCTTCCCCTCAGCGCCTCAAATGGAGGAAATCTTTTATAGGATACTGATTCACATATTTTCCAACACAATGAAATTATTTGCAGTAGGACTTGTCTGTTATTTACAAGATAGGCAATAAAAATTGGGTACTTGACTGTACAATTACCACAGAGAAGAGCTTACTTGTGGGCTTCCAGGTAGTTACCCAGACCTAGAAGGTCCCCTTTCATCTAATTTAAAAATTGAAATGGTTGAGACTACTGTGGATCATCCAAACACTGAAACAATCCTGTGTATATATATTTTTTCCTCTTTTTGCCATCATTATTTAAAAAAACCCCAAAAAAAACCCCAATCTTAAGAATATTCAAGGATATAGCCTCCAAATCCATTTCTCACATCACTCCAGTCTTTGAGCCATACCAGTCCCTGTGGATTGGAATCATTTAGAGATATTTGGTTACTCCTGGAGGTACATCCCAATGTTAAGCAGATGCAGTCAAGCTCTAAGTACAACTGGGAGCCTGGAGTTTTAATGCAATCCTAATTAGGTCCCTTGCTTCAAATGACTTTGCTCCCTGGTCTCCTTACACATTCCAGAATATAGTCCTCATAGGTAATTGTATCTTCTTAGACATATATGCCTAACAAGTATGAGGTGCAGGAAAAGACTGTGTGTCTTCATCCAAAAGTGTAGAGCTGAGTATTGACCAGGTTTATAGCTGAGATACTATTTCAGCATCAAGCTTTTAAGTCTCTTTTGTTGTTGGTTGTTAGAGAAGGGTATTTGCACAAAAGCTTTCAATGCAGCTTCTTCAGCCCAGGTTGGAAAGGTGTGAAACCGAGAGTTTCAGGGTTGAACCCAGTGACCCTTGGCAGCCTCACATTTGCACATGGTACAGGTCCTAAAGGGAATAATTTAGATCTTAATAAGCTGAAAAATGTGTCTGTCTGAGGCTGGCAGTGGATTACCATTACGTATTGCACATAATCACACTATATATTTTTAGGTTACCTATGTAGTTTAGGAGAGTAGGAAGGGATTTAGGATATGCCTGCAGTTTAAGAAAATCTGGCTAAATAACATACAAATTAGTGTTTGAAGACTTGTTTTTAAAAATCATTAGGAGCTAGAGTTATTGACTAGTGACAACGGCAAATATTCAATCAGAACAGCCAGTGTTGAAAGAAATGCCATCTTTTTATGTGTATTAGAGGGAGGTAGATCAATGAGCTGTGAGGTGCTAGCAGGAAAGCAGGTATTTCTCATATGCTGGTTAATTAACCATTAGTCATTGCCTAAAAATACTGCAGTTTGAGTTACATGTGTCTGTCAGATCAGGTAGATGAAGTATTAACTTTAATATTCTTATCTTGTGTCTCATGTTGCCCCTGCCTGCTGAGCTGGGGTGGTAAAGGAGGGGTGGTACCAACAGTGTGGCAATTACCAGGCTCATGCTATGAGCTCAGACAGGTGCAAATGCAAATCATTGTGGCAGACATAAAGTTTGAACCTCAAGGTTCAAACCTTCAAACCAAGGCTCTCCCTTCAGGAAGAACCTGTCAAGTGGCCACAGTTCTACCCCACAGGCTGAGATGCTCAGTGGGTCTTTGACAACTTTCTGAAGAGCTCTGAATTGTTCATTCATTGTTAAATTACCCAAAAAACAGTAAAGTCCCTTCTGAGAACAATCACACAGCTTTCACTTGTCTATTTTATATCAACATCCCTAGATTTTCATATCACTGAAATTCCTCAGCACAGCTCACTCTGCTGAAACTTTCTGTATGAAAACTGCTGATAAAATAGAGAATAATTTAATGGCAATTTCTGAACAAACAATATTGACTCTTGTAAATGTGGCATTTCCATTTTAGACAGCATATTCTTTTCTGTGTATGTACTGCAGACAACCCAATGCACATCATACTCAAAACGTTTATTTTACATTTGCTTTCATGGAAATTAATCATAAATGTATTCATATGCATGTATTTTTTTATTTTCCAGTACTTACAAGTAGAGACTTTCAGCCTTTAAGAAGACCAAGCAAGGCATGTCTGTCCTGCTGCAAATGCAGAATATCTCTTGCTCAGTGCAGTTGCTAATGTTTCATTTTATCTGTTTTTAAATATTATATAAATGCATGCACTTTGTTTAACCTGATATATCATATTTAACTGATATTCTGGAAACTAACAGCTCTCTCTTTCCTCTTATGTCATTAATTCCTTCAGTTTAAGGTAATCACTTCCAGTTTCCATTTGCATAACTCAGAATAATTCCGCTCATGTATTTTTGATCTTTCAAATGTTTTGGGTAATAATACATTTTAGTATAAAATACAAAGCTGGTAACCTTCAATAGGTTGCTAATTTTTCCCTGAAAACATCCTTGATTTTTTATGTATTACAAATTCCTATGCAAATTACTTTTTCCTAACTATTTTCCTGTTTTTTTTTGTTTCTGCTGCTCTTTTTTAGCACTGATTGAGTTCAAATGCCATCAGCTGACCACTTTCAAGGGAGAAGATGTCAAATTTTGGATAAAAATAAGGGTTTGAAAGAATGGAAATATGACTACCCATTATGAAAAAAAGAAATCTGAACTCACAGTCCTCTGACATTTCAATGATTTTTTCAATGCTAGAGAGAGCTCAGATGGTTTGATGATCTGAGTGGGATATTCTGCATAATCTGCTGTCAGTTACAGAAAATAATTACAAAGTAGACTGGAAATCATGTAAACAGTTATTCTGGGCCGAGGAGATTGTTGAGCAGCAGGTCCAGAAATGCTAGAATCACAGGATAATGGGATTATAGGCTTTGATTAATTTCCATAAAACATCACTGATGCAGATTTGGACAGTGCTTTTCAGGGGACCTGACATGCAAAATACCATGAGGACATATGAATAAAAGCAGCATCTTCTCATGAGTAATTATTACCATTGAAGGCTATTATTCAGAATTTACTGTAGGAGAACTGATAAATCCAGGCCACAAACTCCATGACTGTTCCAAATGGCCCTTTAACACATCATCTTAAAATCTGCTTTGTTTTCTTCACTAGCTGTGTGTAAATCTGAATTCTTTGAACAGCTTGCATGTAAAACTTCAACAAAGTTAATGCTGCAAATTCCCTCCCTTTCTCTCTGTTTCAGTCCTCATTTTCAAAACACAGTTTTATTGCTAACCTTGCTTTTTAGTCTTGTTCTTCTCTGGCAAATTAGATTTTGAGCCTATTAGTTTTGACAGAGTCCTGTTGAATATCAATCACAGGGGCAGGGAGTCTGTCATGCACTGCACAGGAAACCATTGAAGGGATCTTTCACTTCTAGGTATAGGCTGTTGGGAAAGTGAAAAAAAATGTTGCCCTCATGGGTACCATTGCATAATTTCTTATTATGTTGTGAAGATTTGCACCTTCCTCTGAGATACAGTGAAGGCAGACTACCAGGCTTTGATGGCCCAGTAGTCTGATCTGCCATGACAACTCTTTATGTTCTGATATATGTGACCTGTCAGTGTCTATACTGGAAACATAAAAAATTAAGTTATTAGCGAGTGAAGACTAAGGTATGTGGAAAGAGATTTCTAAAGGAACAGTTTTCAGTTGTCAATGTGCAGTGAACCACCGTTGTGGAAATGAGACAATAAATGGAAGCAAAACAGCAATAAAACAATGTACTGTAACAACTGGAGTTCAAATATTTAGCTTTACTTAGTTATGTGAAAGTGCTGCTCTATGAAATAAAGATAAGGCAGCTTTTTTAGGGACACAAAACTGAAACTGGGAGACTGGAGTTAGAGTCATTCACAGACTGGTTGTAGTTATGCAAATGGTAAGAATTTCTCAGCACTTCATAGAAAAATATTTAGAATCCATAAAAACTGATTGGCAAGCTTTCAATAATGCATTTCTTGAGACAACCATATCATAAGGATATGCATGGAAGTTGATCATGTAGGTCATGACTAGTGGGCATGGGCATGGTCTCTTAAGGGCCTTTGTAATTGGAATGTAATTGCATAAATGTGTGCATAGATGACTTGTTTATTTGAAGAGCTGAGCTCTGTGAGATCCTGAATGTTGTAAAGTCATGTCAGCTCCTAGAACAGAGTTTTTCAAGGGCTCTAAATGCTAAGCAAAACAAAAGATCTCACTGTTGTAGCTGATTTTATTTTTAAAATGATCCATTTTTGTTATAAACAGAACAAAATAAATCCAGCATCAAATGTGCATCAGGTACCACATTCCTTAAGGACCAGTAGTTCCTGCTAATGACACGATTTAGGTGGAATGAAGAAACAACAACAACTGCCTGAAAAACACTGTAAATACAAGGACTGATGGATAGTAAATTTTATTTAGGGCACTGCTTTGGTACCCACTTTTTAGAGACCAGAATTTTTTAATTTGTCACAAGAGGTTTCCATCAGATGCCTCCTGCTTGATGTGACAGTCTGTTGCTTCCTTTGGCACTGTGGTTGATTCAGTCAAACAGTTCATGCTACATCCTGTCATGTTGTCCAGCCCTGGCTTCAGAGACTTCACAAAGACAGCAGCTCCTGTTCTGGAAAGGCTGAGTACTGAAAAAACTGCTGAAGAGGAGCATTTGATTTTAACTTGTTCTAGCAGACACTTGGCTTGATTAAGGAAAAGAAATTACCTCTCTTCTATCACAGAGAATATTATCATACTCCTTACAGGGAAGAACATTTAAAATGATGGTAAAGGAGTTAGTTTTACAATATTTATTGTGAAATGAATGTTTTACACATCATAAATGCTCCAGGTACATGAATAATATAAACAGGTGCTACCAAGGAATCTGATTTGGTTGCTTTTAATCTTCCTAGATTTTTTTCATCATTTAAATAATAATAAAAAACCCCTTTTAATATGTTGTTGGATCCTTTTTATTCTCCTTAATCTTCTGTATCTCTTTACAGTAAAGCTTCTGTTAAGGAAGTAAATGTGCAGAGCATGTTATTGCCTGGATTAATTGCTTGGAGCTAAAAACTGATGTACCTCTGATTATAGAATAATGGAACTCAGTGCTTAACTCTTACACAGATATTATGTGTATGACTTTGGCAAGTCAGCTTGGCCATGATCTAGCAAAAAGTTAAACATTTATGCAATTAGAAACTAACATTTATTTACTTTCAGATGCATCAAGGTGCTAATTGCACTGTGCCTTTGTTTCTTTCTTCCTCTTACTTTTTTTAGTTTAGACAATAAAAGCCCAAAAGACCCTTCAGTGTGTCTCAACTATATCTAGCTCAACAGAGTTCCTGGTCCCTGCTGATTCTGAGGAAATGCTCTTACACATCCTGCTCACTGCACCCCAGCTGACCCTAATGGAAGTGTTTGCATGAATAATTTGAGCTCTTTGTATATAATCACATAGGAAAATTGTACTGCCCTGGGAAAAAAGAATGGGCCCTCCTTTCCTTGCAGGATACACGTTCCTCATTGTGGTAGGTTTGATCTCTCAGTGTAGCCTTCTAGTCTCTGACCTCAGTGTCAAAAAGCTTCCTTTTTATTGTTGGGTTTTCTTTAACTTGTTCCCAGATGCCTGATGCAACCAATGGCGATAAAAGAAGTCAAACAAAGAAATTTAGAATCCTATTAGAAGCCACAGAAATGATTCCCTGAGCTGTCCATTTACTTAAGTAAGTAATTTGCCAAAAGACATTTAGTGGACTGTTTTGGAAGTAAAATAAGCTGCAGCAGTGATGTCTTTTTTTCTGTTTTTTTCCTGCCTCATTATCTCAACAAATACATTGTAACAGCACTTTCTTGTATTATGAATGTACATGCAATTCAGACCTCTGTAAACCTTAAAGTATCAGTTACTACTGAATGACTGTAAATGCTAGTTGAGTAGGTAGCAAAAAATGTTATAGATGTGCTATGGAGTATTTTTATAAACATAAAACTAGAGGAAAAATCAAGAAGTACAAACCAGTTTAAAGTTCAGGTAAAATGAGTGCTGTTGGTGAAATTTTCACCACTCTTGTTTAGAAATCTGAATTCTGTGAGTGGTTTCTATGGTTTTTAACTCCATGTACTAAATGTGTCACTAAGAATATACCTGAATTTGATGCAGTCAAATTCTGCAGCAAGGGTTTATCCTAGTCAGAAATGCTTATTAGAAAAAAAATCACTATGCACTTGCACGCATGCATGTTTATTTATACATATTTATGTCTTTGGAGCAGTAGTGAGAAAAAAGACATGTGAAATTGGACTAGGTGAGAACAAGAAAACTAATCCTTTACACCTTAGCAAATAATTTACATTTGTGCACCAGCATTCCTGGGTCCTGACTTTCTCTTGGACCTCTCTGTAACAGTCAGTAATAAGACAGGTACTTAGTTGCAGGAAGATTGCATCATTCTCTTAAACTGTAATGAATTAATAGATACCTTGCCAGAGATGACAGCAGCAAGCCCTCTGCCTCTGTGTATAAAGATGTACGTGCTAGAATATGGCTTGCTCTGGTAATTTTGTTTAAAAATTAATCTAATTCTGGGATTTTGCTAATGAATCACTTATATACATCAGAAAGGACTGATGCAAGTTATATCTTCAGTGTTACAGATTGGATCAAACCCTTACCTGCTGTTTATTTGGTATCCCTACTTTGTTCCCCTACTCCCCCAGCTCTGGCACAAACTAAGATCTGAAACATCCTGAGCTCCTAGAAGTGCACTAATACCATACTGGGGTCATAAGGGCTTTCTGAATGAGTAGCCTTATTGGCAATATAAAAAGAGGTATTCTTTGTCTTGTGAAAGATTCCCCCCAAGCTGTGATCAATCTGGGAAGTGCTGCTGGATCCATGGGTGTTAATGGTTCCATTAGGCCCTGCATTTATTCCCTAAAGTGTCCCTGCAGGTCATTGTCTGTCATGTTTTTTTTTTTAAACCAAGAAACGTCTCTTTCAAATACAGAAGATTTTGCTTGATAGCCCCAATTTTTTTCCCCTTTCTATGTTTCTGAGACTAATTATGACCATCATGAATTTTCCAAAATATACTTTTGATTTATAAAAGTCCTTCAGTTAATTAAATCCTGACAACTTTCATATTTTTCACTGTGAAGACACAGTGGCAGCATCAATGTGCTGTTCTGCAAATATCCCCAAACTATAACCTAGGATGACAACTTCTCTAAAAAGCAAGATACTTTGCGAAGTGCACGTGGCTCCCTCTCTGCAGTTTGAAAGCTTTGGCTTTGGAGGTGCAATGGGTCTGGCTATGGCAGAGTTAATTTTCTTCCTAGCAGCTCAGAGGGTGCTGTGTTTTAGATCTGTGACTTGAGCAGTGCTGGTAACACACCAGAGTTTGGCTGCTGCCCAAGGAATTGGGAGGGAAAGGACTGGGGAAGAAAAGGAGAGCCCTCATTATTACAACATTTTAGACTCTGTCTAGTGTGTGGAAATACCCATAAATCTAGTCTATCATGACAAGACATTAGAGACTCTTGCTTGACTCTGTTACTGTATGATTTACCTGAAGAACTCAAGAAATCTTTTTGTGCAGGAAACTACCACATTTTTGGTTTGGGTATCCTGTGAGAAGCAATGACATCTCATAATAAGAAAAGCATGTGAAGATCATAGATGGAAACCAGCAAGAGGCTTGGATAAAAAACATGCTATAAATAGATAAAATTCTGTGTTAGATAATTTAAAAATTGGTATTAGTGTAGTAATTATAAACAGAGTTGATGAGTGCCTTGAAATATCACATTTAGTATTGAAAGGAAGTTATGCTGAACAGGGAAATATAGTGCTTGAGATGGAATAATAGTGAAGATGCTCAGTTGAGGTAGAAACTGATTTTATTTTGTATTTTTGCTACAAACTATGGGATAAAATAATACCCGGAAGATGGAGAAGACTGGATTTCCCAAAGGGACCTGCAAATATATGAGAAAGAGCTAAACTACCTCACTTGTAGAATTGCATTTCAATTTAGTAATATTAAATGCAAAGTCCTGATTTATGTAGATAAACAGCAAAATGGTTGCTGTCAGCTGGAAGATTTCCTGTTCAAAATTCAGCAGTAGAGAAGACGCAGATAAAACAGACCTGACTGTATGATGCACCCATGAAAAAAAAATCTTTGCTGAGTAACTAGAGATGAGGGGAAGGATCCGTCCTGTAAGATCTAGACATAATAATATATACTGTTCTTACTATGTGCAGGTGCTCCTGTTTGAGAAGGACTAATTAATGTTAGCATGTAAGCCAGAAAAAAGGCAAACACTTTCTTTTTTATCATAAGAAAGCAGGAGTAAGATAACTTGGTTTGCTTAACTTATCAAAGGAAAGGCTTAAAGGAAATCCAGCTGCTGCATACAGATGTATTGGCTGAAAAACACCAGAGAGGGAAAACAACCATTTACCTGAAAGAAAAACCTGGCATAAGAACAAATTGGGACACAACCACGCTTAGGCAGGAAATGATTTTTAAACATCAGATGTTTGAGTTTCTACATTGTCCTTCTAGGAAAAGTAATGGTAGTAAAAATGCCTCTCTTCCCAGGTAGTTTTGGAGATATTGTTTAATCAGCTCATGAAGGTGATTGTGTGACACAACTGGCTGATGGCAGAGATTGAATTTGTCAATTTAGGAAGTCAATTCTAGCATGTTGCTGGATGTATAGGTAGTTTCTTCTGGGTGCCAGAAGCAGGAAGCAGTGTGTGAGGTATATACAAGTAGTATATACTGTCAGAGAGCTGCCATGCTGTCAACGTTTTCTGTAATGAAGTCACTCACCACTCAGAAGGCTCTGAAATTGCAATTGCAATTGTTACAAGTCATTCAATTTTCCACTGCTGGGAAGTGTGCCTTATCTTTAGTTCTTAGCATTTGGAAGCGTTTAGCCTGATCAACGGGCTTAAATGAAGTGTCATTTCTTTTTCCATTTTTCCATTTCCAGTTTTTCCATTTTTCTGGCCCATCAGATGTTTTGAGAGTCTGAGACACAGAGTGTGTGAAGCCCATATGACCAGGAAGGCCAAGACAGCTTTTCCATGAAGTGTTGCAGTCAGGCTTTCCCTTGGAAGGCAGGGTCCCTCTTAAAAAGAGCATACATGCACAAGGAATTTTTTTCCTTTTTATGTAGCACTCTTCCCTGAAGCACCACCTGCCTACTTGTGTTCCCAAAGCCACACAAAGGGGGATTTACCTGAAAATACCTAAAAATCCAAGGTGACTAAACACAAATATTCTTGATTTACTCTATTACATCTGATTACTAAGTTCAGTTATTTTTGTGAATGCCTTTCGAAAGGCAGCTGATGTGAGGCATCTTTTAACATGAGAGACAGGCTTCCAGAACCGAGTGTCTGGGCTAAGGTCTTAGTAAAGTAATGCTTTGAATATCCTTAGAAACTATCAGTAGCACTTAAAAAATCCTAAGAAATGTTCCTCTCATCAGCTGTGTGAAGCAATCATAGAAAACTATGATAAAATCATATGAGTGCATAGTCAAGCAAATCATATTGTCTCAGTTCTTTCCTCTCTCTGCAAAAATTAGCACAGAAGAGTTCTGATGTCCTAAAGTGGTTTATAAAAGTTGGAGCATGTATTTTAGGAATATGGAATATATTGTTTTTGGAGGTGCCTGTCGTGAGAATCTACAAAATTTTTTCACCTGCTGGTTTTCTCTACCAAGCAATCCCTGTGATAAGAGAAAATTCTGTCACTCTTTATTTAAATCAATGTCTCATCCATTGAGATAACTTGCTCATTAGGTTAAGTTGCTAACAGCAACTTCTCTTGAGTGGAGGGAGAGAAGTTTTTCTTTTTAAATAAGTAGTTTGATTTAACCGCGTGGTGTAATTTGGTTAAGGGGAGAAAGAACAAATAACACACGCAGAGACCAAAGAATTTATTTAAAATACTATCAGTACCTGTAGTCAGGAAACAGTGCTGAACAGACAGAAGAAAATCGACTTGCAAATAGGTCTTTAGGAGGTTATAACTCAAGTTACATGTATTATTCAGGTAGTAATAAAGCCTGGAATCTCCATTTGGAGATAAATATTTAATTGTGCAAGGCATTGCACAGGTAAAATATGGGGGGAAGGGTCCACTCCCCCAGTCACCACTTTCCCAACAACCACTTTCCCAATTTAATGAGAAAATGTGTACAAGAAAGAAACATGGGACTGCACCATAACAATGAGCATTCTGAAGTCATTGTTAAGCTTTCTGAAGACACAGTGGTAGCTTTGCAATCTTAGTTTCTATACTTTAACGCTCCATATGTCCTGTTAGTGAGTCATGCCTTTATTTTACAGGAACTAAACAAAATGTACCTCAAAGGATGAGCAGGTGGAAGCATGATGGGAGTTTTCAGGCTCTCATTTGCAGAATCCCTGTTCCTTTTAGGTCATATTTGTTAGACAATCAAAGTTCACATCTATTATCTTTGATTTAGTTCAATATTTAGCATCCATTTAGGTTGGTTATCTTTTTTCAGAGCTTTTTTATGCCAGGGAACAGCTGATACAGTGAGAGTCAGAGGTGCAGGGACCCTGCAGAGTCTGATTCACCTGCTCATATCCTGCTCTCTCAATGACTTGCATGGATATTCTGCTAAGAACAGCCACTGAGATAATCTGGCAGGCAAATAATTTAATCACTGTCATTCATTTTCTGGCTGCTGAATGTTAAAGGGAAAGTGAAAAATGAGGATGAAAGGAGGTAAAAGCTCTGATTTTGGCTCCTGCTTTTTATTCCTTTTAGCTACTGTTACAAGTACTTGATTATTTAGTCTAGCCAGTAGGGACTTGTAATTTAGTAGACATGACAATGGATCATAGGTAACTACATAAACAGCATAGGGCATCACTGACAGTAATCTATTCTTTTAATCAGTAAATTCAGGAAAAATTATGATGAAGTAGACCACTCTCTCACCTTTACCTCAAGTTTTTACAGGAAAGTCATGTCAATGACCAATTTTCCACCCACCAGCTATTTCTCTTGGTGGACTTTAACAGTGGCTTTAGGTCTTAATTTGAGAATACAAGCACTAGTAAAACACAGATGCTATATCTTCCTTCTCACCAGTCTGTGGGCACGGCCCTGGTGAGTTCCTGAATTATTTACATTTGAGTAACCAAGACTGCAGCTCCTGAGTGCTCTGCTGGCAGTGGCGGAGGCTGGGGAAGCATGAATGCAGCTCACAGTACAGTGTCAGGTTAATGCACATCTTCTGTTGCATGTTTAGGATGCAGGAATTATGGGACAGGAGAACAAACTCCTCTCTTGATTGTTTCACAGAAGTGTTTCTCTGGGGCACTTATCACACTAGAAAATACAAACCATAATCCAAGAAATAAATGTTATAGATAAATCCCTGGAGAAAAATTTTACTGCTGTTGTCTGCAAATAGGGCCATTATCCATCAATGGAGGAAGCAACTGGAGAATGCATGGGTGAAATACTTTGTGGTTATTTAGTTTTAGTACCTTGTATGCCTATCTGTCCCTATCTGTCCCCAGTCTTGGCTATGATAATTGCAGGGAGCTATCATGAATGGATCATTGATAACCATGTATGACTGAATGCAGCCAGAATAGGGAGTGATGTTAAATATTGATCATTTGTATATCAGTTTTTGATAGCACTGTATCATGACAAGAAAACCATGGCAAGAAAAAAGTGTGGGGATGTTTTCCCTTAAAACAAGACACAGACTTGGTTGATGCAAAGGCACAATATTAATTACTCATTGCATGGTACCTTTGTAAGTTCCCATTTCAAGAACTCTTGCTTCCATCTCTAGGGTACAGAGATGGCACTTGCTAATCAATCCACCCTTGCAGATAAGAAGTTATTTTGTGCTTTCCAATTTATTCTTTTTGGGAAGAGGTATAACCACATATCTCCAAGAAGTTTATTTTGCTATGCTGGTGGCTAACACAATGCTGCTAATTGCTCTGTTTACTAAAGCATTGCTAGCCTCAGCATCTGTGAGCTGCTGCCACTGACTGGGTGCATGAAATAAACTGGGGTGATAACATCAGTTTGTTGTTTCTAATTTGGTTCATGTGTACTTGCAAATATCCTGTAACTGTATACCTACTCACAGCTGTAACACTTGTTTTAAGCTGTATCAGGAAAGCTGGTCTAACTAGGATTGGCATAAAGCCTTCTGGATACAGTCTTTTGAACATACTTCCAACCTTTTTGCCTTTAACAAACAACAGAGAAAACAACTTCCAAGTGCTCTAAATGCAGCACCACCATCTGTTGACTTCAGAAATGAGCTAAGTAATAGTGATGTCTTTTCTATGTCTTGGAATCAAAGAATACTTAAATTGATTTTCTTTTTCTTTCCTTATTATTTTTTTTTAAATTTCAATTCAATTCTAATACCTGTATTTTGGATTTAAACACGTGTAAAGGGACACTTCTAATGGTCATTTCAGCTGTGTCTAGAAAAGGGTGCAGAGATTGGCAAAGGGAGTGATGGGTATAGGGGGAAAAAGGGCAAGATTACAGTGTCACTATTCTGGTCTAAAAATCTCCAGTCACTGACTATTTCTTGTCTGCCTCTCCTGGTAAATGTCACTGTGCAGACACTGATCAGACAGTCAAATGCTTAGGAGTTTATTTTGAGTTAATGGGCTGGTGGAAGTTGAGACTGCACAACATGATAAAGAAAACTATTTTTCTTTGCAGAAGTATCAATTTTCACAATGCAGCCGCACCGTAGGAAAAGAGGAGGAGAAATGAACTCAGTTTATGGGAACCCCCTATACACAGTCACCAGGAAAAGAAGGGAAAGGAAAACAAGAACAACTCTTCTTTGAAGAAATGTGTTTTGATGTACCTTCTGTATCATGTAGCTCTATACAGAATTGATTTTACCATGCATTTCAAAAGGAAACTCTAGAGACTAGGCATACTTTTTTTTTGGTGAAATGTCCCAAAACACTGTTGATAAGGGACTTGGAAGAAGATTCTATATACATCCCATCATCCTGAAGGCAACAAAATATCAATGAGGATAACACAGCAGGAACTGCGGCCTGAGAGGAGAAAGAATCTTTTATTCAAAGCCTGTAAGATCACTCCACTATTTATATTCAGTGCATTTCCAGAAAACAGACTGAAGAAGGAATCAAATAGAGTTCTATGACTTCATAACTTTTACAAGTCTCTTTAAAGCTCTTCATTATTATTCACTCTTCAAAGACAGTCCATGGCATTACAGAGTATTAAAGGATGGAAAAAGCAAGCTTTGAGAACCAATTACTAGAAAGCAAGACTACAAAATGCATTTATCTGTTATCAAGACTGGATAAAGATTGATTTGGAGAGGAGTGTCTGCCTTCACGACATTCACTGCTGATAAAGCACCTGTCAGAAGTCCTCAGGGTATGTACATGTGACTAAAGTTAGTGCACACATCTTAGTACAAATGACATCCATGGCTCAGGTTGGTGAAAACCAGTGTCCTTATCATTGCTACATCTTCAGCATAAGTCAGGGTAAGTAACAGCTGCCTCCATACCCTGTAGTTCCAGGTTGTTCCTGAATGCTGTAGTCTCTGAATAACGTCTTGTAATTTGCTCAGTACAAGAAGTCCCTAAGAGGACTACATGTATCTTCCTATTTCTCCCCTTTTCAGGGCCAATGCTCTGCTTGACAAACTACTGTGGGATATGATTTAACTTTCAGATTTTAATAATTTAATTTTGTGTACATTTACTGCAATGTTCTAAAGTTTCCATTAAATATGTATTTCTATTCCCCCTCCCCCCCTTTGTTGTCCCTTGTTATAGAAGTGTTTGTGTCTGGGAAGCAGCGATTGGTCAGTATTGTAGGAGTTGTTCTTGTCATGAGTGGACTTATTTAAAGGAGAGCTTGTCTTGCTATCTTCTCTAAAGATGCCTGGACTCTGAAATCATCTAATTTCCTTAGCAGTATTCATAGTTAGATCCTTCTGACAGACCATGGTCTATCCTTAGCTCTCACGTATGGCACCCTGACCTCTGAAATCTCTATTATATGTCAGCCAAGTGTAATACCTTTAAAGGAAAGTTTTTAATAGTAAGAGGAGCGAGGTAAGAATATGTGTGCATGTGCATGTATGTGCTGTGGGAGACAAGGATCAAAGGAATTAAGTGATATGTGATCTCCATCAGGAAAAACAAGCTCTGCATGACTCAGGGGGTCCTTCCCATATTCCTAGTTTGAACAGCAGCTTCATATTGCTGTTCTTTTTAAAAAACAACCTGGCATAAAATTATGTATATTTTTTAGCACTAACACATTAACAGCAATCATAGTAGCAGCTTTGTCAAGAGCCTTTGCTGCAGGAAGAGTTGGTATGTGCAGTTTGCTGTAGTGACTGATAAATGGATTGACTGAAGCAAAAAACCCCAACATGTTGGGAAGAAAGAATATGTGACCTAGACTTTTAGGTGGTCAGGCTACTAACAGCCCCTGGTGTGTGCCAGTGGGACAGGGAAGGAAGGAACAAGATGAGATTGGCCCTAGCCAGTTGTTGGGCTGTGGGATAGAATCTCCTTGAGAAGTTCTGCCTCGAGGTTCAGAGCTAAGGCCCTTGGAATGCTTGTAGGTGAGCGTGGCTCAGCTTGTGACCTGTGCAATGCTTTCATCCAGCTCACCACAGCTTCCCTGCAGCAGGCAGGAGCAGCTGAGGCAGGAGGGAGCAGCCCACAAGGCTGAATCAGCCCCAGGCCTGACAGGGAGACAGGCACTCGAGTGTGTTGTTGCTGCTAAGGATGGGGGACTGCCAAGTGCAGCCCTGAGTCTCTGGGTGAGGGTGTGGCAGGAACAGGATGGTGCTTCTGGTGAGCACTGCTGGGAGGGCTGAAAAGGGAGTGCTCTGGGGTGGGAATGGGTTTTGTGGAGCTCAGAGACAGACATGTCTGCAGGTAGGTAAGTGGGAAGAAGAGTCTTTGTTCCCAGAGCCTTAAGCTGGCCACAGAAGAACTGAAGGCTGGAATGCTCCCTCCAGGATCCTGCCAAATGTGCCTGAGGAGCCAATGTCTTTTTCCTCCTCTTATTTCATCACATGACGGTGCCAGACCAACAATTCTCTCAAGTAAAAAGAAGCTCCAGGAGGTAAGTCTTGGATGAATTTTGACTTTATAGGACTATTGGTTAAGAGACAGCAATGGATGCTGCCCCTCTGTGCACAAACTGTATGAAACCAGTGGGAATCAAGGATTTGACTCTGCAGGATGGATTCTCCATGCTTATTACTTTACCACAATGTAGCCAGGTGAGGAGACTCAGCTGCCAGAATAGTTGCTGGGAGGAAGAATCTACATGACTTAGAGTCAACCCTTCCTTGGTTTCTGAGTGTTTTTTATTCTGCTTTGCTCTGCTTGTACTTGCTAAGTGCTGGACTGGAATTGTAATGGAGACTGTCACACTGGGACAGGAATTTGAGAGATTTACTGAGAAGATCTGTGGACACTGTGCACATCCAGAAGAAAGAGATTGAGGTAGTCAATAGGAGTTGTTGTTCATTAAAAGTATGAAACCAAGACGCAAACAAAAACTTCTCTTCCATTTGCAGGCTTGGTTGGGAAACTAAAATTGCTGAAAAAGAGGAGATATTGTTCTCTCCTTAACAACAGCATTTTTTTTTTTAAATGCAAGTTTCCTGGCTATTTCACACAATTATTTTGATTTTTCCCCTTAATATTCCCCAAATATTTCTAAACCTTTGAACAAAGGTTTTGATTGTAGGTAAGTTTCAATAATAGCTCTATACATTATGAACAGCAGCATAAGCATTGGTCATGTGAAAAATACAAAGACTTATTTACAAAGTCAGTCCTAATCCTTCACTGTGAGTGCACACGGACACACTAAGGGTACATGGATTGTACAAACTTGTATCTATCATCTGGCACCACAGCAAGGCTGAACCCACACTCAGTCACTTGTAGCAACTTCAATCTTTTTCACAGTGTACTAAGTGGGATTTGAAAGATTTGATCTTTAGACTGATGATGATCCTTGCTTTAAAATGATCCTTGTTTCTCCCTCTTTTTTCCCCTCTCATATGTCTGCATCTTTCCAAGGATTTATATTCAGATTGCAACCATAAGTGGTTTCCTTCTGTCCTCAGATGTCCCTGCCCCAAAAATGTGAAAAAGCCTGAGATAAAGTGCTTGCATTGAATAGTGTTATGAATAAGTGATGCATGATGATAATAAAGAATAAGGGATGTAAAAATGCATGTGTAAAATTGTAAAAATTTTGTAGTTCTAAGTCCTTTTGCTTTGTAATTATTTTTTATTTAAGCTGAAATTGTTATAGTTCTTTATTTCATGACCAGAATCTGGTGTATGATTCATAGCACTATCAAAGCAAACAAGTGCTAACTTTGTGATTATTCCCTACCTTATTAAATAATTTAGAAACCACTTTATTAACTTTATAAATTAAACAGTAACATTGCCTTCTGCAAATAGAAAAAGCTATTTAAATTGCCTTTGGGAATATTTCCCAAGAGTTTGTCTTTGCTAGTCATTCCATAACAAAAAATGGTTTTTACTTGTGACCAGCTGCCACACAGAGAAACACTGAAAGCTGCTTCTAACTTTTCCCAAGATTGTTTATATACCAGTGACTGAGACAAAACCAGTGCTTTTGTGTCTATGTAAAAAATTCCTATTTTAGATCATGTAGGCTATATATATATATATCTATCTTTTTTACATAACAAAGATACACCATACCCTGTCACATTTTCTAGGATTCAGACAGTCATCTATCTCTCTCTCATTTTTCCACAGGGAAGGTTTCCTCTGATGATTTAAATAGACATAATGTGCTTTCTGTTAAGATCATATTCACCAAGACACTAAGAATAAGCATTTGAACAGTTCCTCTAAGTTTTATATGCACAACACAGTTGTTTTACAGAGTAGTTTCACAGTATTCATTTTCCTACGTTACACATATTTACGGATTGTTGTTTGTCTCTCCTTCAGTTGAGGCAAAACATGGCAAGAATTTTCATTCCACCAAATCAAAACAAAATCTACTGGAATACAGTAGACCTCACCAGCTAAACTCCTTCAGGCCTGGCAATGCTGAGAGTCCAAGCAGGCATTTATTTCAGAGATCTCTGTATTGAGAAGTTTAAGTGAAAATGTTTTGATTGTTTCTTTTCATTAGATCAGTTGCATCATCCAAGCCAGACATTAATTTCTTTTTTTGGATTCTTCATTAAATACTCAGTGTTTTTTTCCCAGTGTCTTAGGCTTGGAATGCTTACATTATTTACTCAGTCTATTTCATTTGGTACCAGAGGGCTAAATGCTGATCAGTGACCTCGTGACAGTGGTCACCTTATGATCTCTTGGTTTCAAAATCTGTAACTTTCTCTGTGGACAATCATGTTTTTCTTCTCTTCCTCCTTCCGTGACTCATGCTCACCCTGGGATCCAAAGCTGTCAGCCTGGGGTTTTTTTCCCTACTGATGTAGAATGGGGACATAACCCAAACCCAAGAACAGGTTGCTGCACTGGCCCTAAAGGTCCATCAGAGGTTGCTGATAACAAATTGGGGTCTTTGTCTCAGAGCTGGCTGTTCCCAGGCTTCTGTGGAGGTACAACGCTGAAGAGTGGAATTCTGTCTGCTCTAGTACAAGGTGCATTGGGTGTTGTGGTACACGGTTCCAAAGAGCAACAAGTGATTTAGTCTGCCAGCTTTCCTCAGCTGTCAAGAGTCAGACTTCCTTTACAATCTGTGGTGAGAAATAGTCCTGACACAAAAACAAAGCCAGCCAGACGTGGTGCTTAAATTAGGCACTCCAGCAATCTTTATCTCAGCTCCCTGGTTATGAAGGGGAGACAAACTACTTCCTGCAGGTTTTATTTGTGTTTGGGAGGCTGTGTCCCTCAATGCATAGAAATTGCAAATATACTTGTATAGATTGTGCCTTTCCACTTTGCCTTTCTACTGTACTCAGGAGAAAGATGTGCAATACAGATTTGTGAAGTGTTCTAAAATCTATTTTTAAAACTTTTTTCCAGCAGGGAGGAAAGGCAGGTATAGAAACCAACAGCTCTGACATGAATTAGATGACATGCCTGAGATGGGAGGGAGAAACAAATACATTTTCACAAGTACTGAGCCTCTTCCACTGTAGGTGGGAAAATAGAGAGGGAAAGTTTGTGAGAAAGAAGAACAAGCAGTAATTCACAGCCTCTACAAAAAGGAGCGTGAATGTGTAGAGAGAAATAGAGAAGGGCATAGCATGATATAAATTCACAAGGATTAAAAAAATAAAGCAGCCCCAGCATTACACAGACTGTGGTTAAATTTTCAGTGGGGAATAGAGATATAGAAAGCTGAATTTCTGTCTGTTCTGTATTTGTATCAATCCATCAAAGCAAACCATCAAAGACTATTTCATATAAAATAAGGAACTGAGATTTGATCTTTCTTTTGTTGGGGGGGGGGGGGAAACACAAAACTAAAAACA